>JALHLI010000014.1:6700705-6990705 GCA_023349425.1 Anthopleura sola | reverse complement strand
CCCTAACCCTAACCCTAACCCTAACCCTAACCCTAACCCTAACCCTAACCCTAACCCTAACCCTAACCCTAACCCTAACCCTAACCCTAACCCTAACCCTAACCCTAACCCTAACCCTAACCCTAACCCTAACCCTAACCCTAACCCTAACCCTAACCCTAACCCTAACCCTAACCCTAACCCTAACCCTAACCCTAACCCTAACCCTAACCCTAACCCTAACCCTAACCCTAACCCTAACCCTAACCCTAACCCTAACCCTAACCCTAACCCTAACCCTAACCCTAACCCTAACCCTAACCCTAACCCTAACCCTAACCCTAACCCTAACCCTAACCCTAACCCTAACCCTAACCCTAACCCTAACCCTAACCCTAACCCTAACCCTAACCCTAACCCTAACCCTAACCCTAACCCTAACCCTAACCCTAACCCTAACCCTAACCCTAACCCTAACCCTAACCCTAACCCTAACCCTAACCCTAACCCTAACCCTAAACCCTAACCCTAACCCTAACCCTAACCCTAACCCTAACCCTAACCCTAACCCTAACCCTAACCCTAACCTAACCCTAACCCTAACCCTAACCCTAACCCTAACCCTAACCCTAACCCTAACCCTAACTTTAATTCTAAAGTGTTAATCTCTTTAGGGTTTGATTAGGGTTAGGGTTTTTACTACCCTCACGAGGTTTTTTTCTAAGATTCTACTACCCTCGAAGGGTGATTGTCTAAGTTATTACCACCCTTTTAGGGTTGTAATCAAATGTCTTAAAATGTTATTTAAAACGTTTTAAACCTTAGATTTGAAGTTAAATTTTTAATGAAATTTTTTGGTTTTTTTCTAAGTGCCGATGCAGTTCTGTTTTCACTTCATCTGTGAACCTACTATGGAGATGCTGTCAAATGGGTTAGGGTTTGGTTAGGGTTAGGGTTTTTACTACGTTCACGAGGTTTTTTTATAAAATTCTACTACCCTCGAAGGGTGATTGTCCAAGTTATTACCACCCTTTTAGGGTAGTAGTCAAATGTCTTAAAAAGGTATCTAAAACGTTTTAAACGTGTTATTTGAAGTTAAATTTTCAATGAAATTTTTTTGTTTTTTTTTCTAAGTGTAGATGCTGCATGCGTCAACTTCATCTGTGAACCTACAATGGAGATGTTATGAAGTGGGACCACTTAAACTTGACTTTTCTTATATTAAAGTCTATTTATCCTCCAAGTTCTTGAAATGTTGTTTAGAGTATATTAATAAAGTTTCTCTCATAATAAAAAAGTTCTTAAAGTTGTTCTCAATAAAAAAAAAAAAAAATTTTGGATTTTTGTGAAATGTTTTCTAAGTGCTAACCCCAACCCTCCCTATGCACTTAGGGTCGAAACATGGGGTAATGTGAAGAATAATTTCGATCTTGTCGTAACTTTCAGAAACGCTGTTTCTAAGCATGACTAAGTGTTTCCAGCGTGTCTTTTCCTAAAAAAAAAAAAAAAATTCTGATTTTTGTGAAATATTTTCTAAGTGCTAACCCCAACCCTCCCTATGCACTTAGGGTCGAAACATGGGGTACTGTGAAGATGACTTGCAATATAGTTCTAACTTTCAGAAACGGTGTTTCTCATGTCAACTAAGTGTTTCTAGTGTGTCTTTTTCTAATAATTGAAAAAAAAAATTTCTGATTTTTGGTGAAATTTTTTCTAAGTGCTAACCCCAACCCTCCCTATACACTTAGGGTCGAAACATGGGGTACTGTGAAGATGAAGTTGGATGTCGTTCTAACTTTCAGAAACGGTGTTTCTGGGCATGACTAAGTGTTTCCAGTGTCTGTTTTTCTAATAAAAAAAAAAAATTTCTGATTTTTGTGAAATTTTTTCCAAGTGCTAACCCTAACCCTCCCTATGCACTTAGGGTTGAAACATGGGGTACTGTGAAGATGAAGTTGGATGTCGTTCTAACTTTCAGAAACGGTGTTTCTGAGCATGATTAAGTGTTTCGAGTGTCCTTTTTTCTCACAAGACGAAATAATTTTTTCTGATTTTAGTGAAAATTTTCTAAGTGCTAACCCCAACCCTCCCTATGCACTTAGGGTCGAAACATGGGGTACCGTGAAGATGAAGTTGGATGTCGTTCTAACTTTCAGAAACGGTGTTTCTGTGCATGACTAAGCGTTTCCAATGTCTGTTTTTCTCATAAGACGAAATAATTTTTTTGGATTTTGTCAAATTTTTTCCAAGTGCTAACCCCAACCCTCCCTATGCTGTTAGGGTTGAAACATGGGGTACTGTGAAGAATAACTTGGATGTTGTTCCAACTTTCAGAAACGGTGTTTCTAAGCATATCTAAGTGTTTCCAGTGTCTCTTTTGCTAAAAACACAAAATAATTTTTTCTGATTTTTGTCAAATTTTTTCTAAAAAAAAAAAAAAAATTTCGTCGATTTTCTCAGAATGAGAGTACTCAAAGTTTCTATGGCTGTCCTTCTGATTACAAAGTCTTCCCAAATCTTTACCCTAAACTTAACCCCAGGGGCCTGTTATATATCTCTTCTGAAGACTGTTGTAAGAATTCAAAGACTATCCAAATCTTTACCCTAAACCTAACCCCAGGGACTTTAAGTTTGGAGTCAGGAGTGCACGAGCCTGTTATATATCTCTACTGATTTTAGAGTCAGGAGTGCACGAGCCTGTTATATATCTTTATTGAAGACTGTTGTAAGATTACAAAGGCTATCCAAATTCTTTACCCTAAACCTAACCTCAGGGCCTTGAAGTTCATTGTTAGAATAGGTCAGGACTATCTTTATTTAAGCCTGTTGTAAGATTACAAAGACTATCCAAACTCTTTACCCTAAACCTAACCCCAGGGCCCAAAGTTTAGAGTCAGGGGTGCACGAGCTTGTTATATATCTCTACTGAAGGCTGTTATAGGATTACAAAGACTATCCAGATCCTTACCCTAACCCTAACCCCAGGACCCAAGGTTTAGAGGCAGGAGTGCACGAGCCTGTTATATATCTCTGCTGATGACTTTAATATATTTACAAAGACTATCCAACTTGTGCGAGACAGCTTGTAAAGAAAGCCAATAAAATAGGGTGATGAATCCAGAAAGTAAAGCTTGTTGTCGTGTATATACCTTGTTGTAGTACAGTATAGTGACGTATAGTGACGTATGGTATAGTATAGTGACGTATGGTATAGTATAGTGACGTATTGTATAGTATAGTGACGTATTGTATAGTACAGTGACGTATTGTGACGTATAGTTACGTATGGTGACGTAGAGTGACGTATAGTGACGTATTGTTCAATATAGTGACGTATTGTATAGTATAGTGACGTATGGTGACGTAGAGTGACGTATGGTTTAGGATAGTGACGTATTGTTTAGTATAGTGACGTATGGTGACGTATGGTATAGTAGAGTGACGTATTGTTTAATAAAGTGACGTATTGTAACGTATGGTGACGTATAGTGACGTATTGTGACGTAGAGTGACGTATTGTGACGTAGAGTGACGTATTGTCTTGTAGAGTGACGTATTGTGACGTATGGTGACGTATGGTGACGTATGGTGACGTATTGTCTAGTATATTGACGTATTGTATAGTATAGTGACGTATTGTATAATATAGTGACGTAGAGTGACGTATGGTATAGTATAGTGACGTATGGTGACGTATAGTGACGTATTGTATAGTATAGTGACGTATTGTATAGTATAGTGACGTATTGTTTGGTAAAGTGACGTATAGTGTCGTATGGTGACGTACAGTGACGTATAGTATGGTACAGTATTGTATGGTATTGTACAGTATAGTACAGTAGAGTATAGTACAGTAGAGTACAGTAGAGTATGGTAAGGTACAGTAGAGTACAGTATCTATGGTAAGGTACTGTATAGTAGGTACGGTATAGTACAGTATCTATGGTAAGGTACAGTACAGTATAGTGCAATATAGTATAGTACTGTATAGTAAGGTAGAGTACAGTAGAGTACAGTATCTATGGTAAGGTACTGTTGTCGATGGGCACTGCATTGCAAGAAGGAGAGCGATGCAGACCATCAGTGACGCTGGTGTATATGGATATTGTTGTCGACATGGATATTGCTCTATAAATATGATACAATACGTGTATTGATGTTGTAGAGTGTTGTTCTATATTTTATTGTATTATATTGTATGGTATTGTTCCTTGAACGTGGACTTAAGACCTTGTTGTATAGGGACACGAAAGAGGTTCACCCACGAAGTACCTGCACGAACGAGTGCACACATATGGACTGAAAAGTCTGCTTGAAATAACCCCCGTCCACTGACCTGTGCAATATATAGGGAAGAAAACCCCTCCACTGACCTGTGCGATAGATAGGGAACAAACCCCCTACACTGACCTGTGCAAGAAAAAAACCTGTGCAATAGATAGGGAACAACCCCCCGGCCACTGACCTGTGCAATGACAAAACAAAACCCCACTGACCTGTGCAAGAAAAAAAAACAAAAAACCCTACACTGACCTGTGCAAGAAAAAAACCTGTGCAATAGATACGGTTTATTGACTTGATAAGAAAAGAAAAGAAAACGAGAACCAGCCCACAAGGGAACAACCCCCCTCCACTGACCTGTGCAATATATATGCAACAAAGACCACCCGTCCCCTAGTCGCCCCCAGGGAACACTGAGCGAGAGACAGGGAACCCAATACAAGACGAAGCGTGGAACAACCCCTTCCACCCACCTGTCAAATATATAACCTAAGTCTTTGACCAACACGCCAATCCACTCGCCGCCACCCCCTACCCTCCTCCACTAATTTAGTATTGTTGTACAACGTTGGCCAAAGACTCGGTCGACAACGAGGGTCCCTGCTACATACGTAGGACTCCGATTCGCATCGGAATAAACCCGCTTTTCTCCCGCTTTTCTCCCGATCCCTGCCGAAAAAATTAACTTCCCCGTCCTACCAGCGGCAGGTGTGAACACAGTTCTTCGTGTTCGCACGGATTTAAACCCTCACGGGACTTCATGATGTCCTCAGGTCCCTCGTTGCGACTACTCCATACCCCATTTCAGCGCGCGAGTGAAGACTAACGCTTAGTCGCCAAGCCTCACTGCACACCGAGCAGATACCGAGCACACACCGAACACACACCGAGCACACTTCACGTCTTTTCGTCTCGCTCACTCACCTGATGGCAATGACTGCACAGAAACACTCGCTTTTATCAGGTAAGAAAACCTCCTATTCTAAATTGAACTGTGCACACTCCAACACAAACATTATCTCTTTCCTTCTACGTATTTAGTTCGTGGGTTACAGGTTTCTTCGTCCTTAAAAAGTTGCTTTTTTCCCGTAACAAATGGAAGCTTGTCGTCGTAGTTGTTTGTCGTTGCGTTATACCATTTGCACGTGCTAGGGTTTTCGAGCTAAAAAACACATGAATTCGCATGTTTTTGCTGCCATTCTACTCGTTTACCCTTAAGGCTCAAGAGTTTTTCCACAAACTACGTTTCTTTAGCTTAAATATTTTATTTACGCTTCTTAATACTACAACTGTAGTCTTTCCTTACACAATGTACAAAAACACTCGCTTTTATCAGGTAACAATACCTCCTATACTACATTAAGCTATCCAAATATCAAAGTAAACATTATTTCTTTCCTTCTACGTATTTAGTTCGTGGGTTACAGGTTTTTTGGTCCTTAGAAAGTTACTTTTCCCTGTTACAAACGAACGCGTGTTGTCGTAGTTGTTGTCGTTCCCTTTAATACCATTTCATTTGCACGTGTTTGGCTTTCCGAGCTAAAAAACACACGAATTCGCTTGTTTTGGCTGCCATTCTAGTTCTACTTACATTTATCCTTAAGGCTCCAAGGTTTTTCTACAAAATACGTTTCTTTAGCTTAAATATTTTATTTACGCTTCTTAATACTTCAACTGTAGCCTTTATTTAACGAGGGTATCACTAAATAGCGTACACACTAATGAACTTGTGGCCCTCCTAAATCTATAATACGATTACAATATATATAAAATGGCAAAATGGCGATATTAAAGATATATACAATATATCATTAGAAAAATATGAAGTTGATAAAAGAAAAAAAATTATTACAATGATTAAAAATAACAATAATGCTTATTAAAAAGCTAAAAACTATTAAGTATACGAAACAGAGCTATGGGTAAAAATGAGATAAAATTAGTTGTTCTTCTTGAAACTTATGACGAAGGGCGTTTTTAAAAGACTTTACAGTCAGTTGTTTCTTTATCTGTTCATTAATTCAATTGCACTTACTTTAAATGTTCTTCCACCTTCTGTCAGGGATATCAGGGATATCGAGGGTATTTAGGGTATCCAGGGTATCGAGGGTATCCAGGGTATCCAGGGTATCCAGGGTATCCAGGGTATCCAGGGTATCGAGGGTATCTAGGGTATCCAGGGTATCCAGGGTATCCAGGGTATCCAGGGTATCCAGGGTATCCAGGGTATCCAGGGTATCCAGGGTATCCAGGGTATCCAGGGTATCCAGGGTATCCAGGGTATCCAGGGTATCGAGGGTATCCAGGGTATCCAGGGTATCCAGGGTATCGAGGGTATCTAGGGTATCCAGGGTATCCAGGGTATCCAGGGTATCTAGGGTATCCAGGGTATCCAGGGTATCCAGGGTATCCAGGGTATCCAGGATATCAAGGAATGTTATAAAGGACTGGTAATTACTTCTCGTCTGCTGTAAACTTTGAAAATGACCGTCGTCAATAAACCACTTTTACACAGTCTTTTTTTCATGCTACTTGATCCACTTTCCAAAAAATGTTTAAGCTGCATGCCAGCATATCATATGTATCATTGTTGTTGCAACTTTTGGAAATTTGTTCAGTTCACTCACGCACTTTTTATGGATCTTGGTGGTCTTCAAATTTCCCATGCTTTAATTAAAAGTACTTGAAAGTACAGAATAATTGATCCTATATGAATGAATATACTTTCCGATGTTTCACCTTAACAAAAGCACCAACCATAAAGTGTGCACTGTTCTTCACATGAATGCTTGTTGGCAGTTCCTCAACCATCTAGAACCATCACATTACTATATGATAAGACATATCAATATTACCTCAAATGTTTCTCAGGCTTTCTTTATATGGCTTATTACACCTTTTTGCTCTATCACTATTTTCGATTTTGTGCGATTTAAGAACAATAGGTGCATCAAAGATTGTACGAAATTTGAACATCTTTAGAATTTGAACAAAAGACTCTGGCCATACCAATGCACAACACTTACGTATGCTGAAATTATGACTTGACTTCAACTATTGTTCAACAACAATGAAATACGTATCTTTTGATCAAATTCTAAAGATGTTCAAATTTCGTACAATCTTTGATGAATTTATTGTTCTTAAGTGTTAGAGCCTCTATTCTCGGTATTTTCCTCTTACATAATCTATATGATAATTATGTGTATTGCAAAAAAGTAGTTAATTAAAAAAACCATCCCCTCCGTTATGCCCAACTTGATTTTTAGTTTTTATTTTATTTTACATAGTGTCAGAATGTTCCTAATAATAATAAATAATAATATATTACCATATATATTATTATGAACTTCAAAGTGTCTGTCCTCGGAAAAGAAATTTCTCCAGTGCACTCTGCAAAGGATTTGGGAGTTATTATAGACTATACCTTGAGCTTTGATGAGCATGTATCACAGACAGTCTCTAAATGTACGGCTAGTCTTTGTCAGATTAATTGTGCGAAACATATTTTAGACAGAAAAACTCTAATAACTATTAATTATAGATGCTCTGGTCTTCAGCAGATTGTGCTACTGTTCTTTAGTATGGGAAGCACATCCAAGAAAAACATTTTTAAACTTCAGAGCAGTGCAGTGCGCATAGTCACTTTATCTAGAAAGTACAATCACATAACACAGTCTGCTTCTCAAGCAGCTTGATTGGCTACCAGTTAAATGTATGATTAAGTTTAGGGATGCAATGATAATGTTCAAGTGTTTGAAGGGCTTCAGGCTCCGAAATATCTTTGTGATAATTCTAACTTTAGATAAAATGTACATTCACATAATACAAGAAATGAGAACACACTAGAGATTCCATTGTGTAAATCTGCTGCTGGTCATGCAGTGAAGTTTTGTTTATAGAGTAACTATACCCTGAACGTGCTGCCAGAAAATCTCAGAAATACTCCAGATTTTCATGCTTTTAAGACGCATTACAAAGAGTTCTTACTAAAGAATTTTTTACTTAATAAGGTCAGTTTTTAATTATTTAGTTTTAGATATTTTTGATATTTATCTTTATATTTTTAGTTTCAGATTGTGTAGATTTAGGTTTAGTTCACTCGTAATTAAGCCCTAAAAAGCACCATGGGAGGCCTTAATAAAGTATTATTATTATATGGACAACTTTATTGAAAAATTTCTAACACATTCCCACAACAATGCGGACCCAAAAGCCTAAGCAATGTTGGTTTAAACTATGATAAAATCTACTAAAACTTACACAATTATGGAAACAATTTTGAGATGTCTAAGGTGTCTAACCCAAATCCAACGCAAATGAGCAAGTTTGAATACATTTGCATTACACTCGCCACATGTGAAACCCGACGTCGAAACTGGGCCTTAAGAAAATATAAAATATATTCATAATGATAATAATAATAATAATAATAATAAAATAAAATAACTAAATTTTAAAATGCCCAAAGTCTTTGCATCAGTTTGTCTCTAATTAAGTCTAGTGGAAAATCTTTTTACTATTTCACAGTTCTGTGCACTTTCTATAGCTGTTCTTACTTTGGTTAGTTGTTTCTCAAGGTTCTTGTGGTAAACAGCAAGGAAATTTAAAACCACTGCTATAATGCTTACTTTATAACCTGGATATACATGTAGGTTCTTTATCCCTAGCTTTAAACCTAAGTACTTGTCTTTATTGTACTTTGTTCTTGCTGTGATATTCCCTGGGGTGCATATGGTGCCCTCTACTATGATCCACTCTTTGTTCTTGTTGTCAAGTATACTCAGTACTGATATCCCCCTGTTTGTGCCATCTTTTGCACATCTCTCGCAGTTGCCACGGTATATCCCATAGGATCTTTGCTTGGTCATTCTCTTGGCATGGCTGCAGGTAAGCTTGCTGCATGAGGCAGCTTCAAGAAAATTACCCAAAAGCACAAGAAGCAAAGTAAGGATCATTACTAATCAAACCAATTATTGAAGATGTTCCAGACTCTATATACCAACAAATCAATGGAGAAATGATCAGAGAAGCTGCTTTAAGAACCAAGGGATCAGACGGCCCTTCGGTGTAGATGTCCTTGGTTTTAAGAGAACACTTGCCTGTAAATCATTAAAAAAATCAAGCACAAAGCTGTGGGATGCCCTGGCATCCCTCACAAGAAGATTGTATACAGAATATATTGACCCTCACACCACTATTGAGCCAATACTAGCAAATCGGCTGATTCCACTGGACAAAGGCGAGGGAGCAGTTCAACTGATTGGCATTGGAGAAGTGATCAGAAGAATCATCAGGAAGTGCGTGATGAAGGTGCTAAAACAGGATGTCATCGAAGCCAGCAGTTCACTTCAGATCTGCACAGGTCATAAAGGCGGAAGTGAAGCAGCGATTCATGCAATGCATACCATCTTTGAAGCTAATGATACAGATGCCGTATTGCTCATTGACGCTTCAAACGCGTTCAGTGCCTTGAATAGAGCTGCTGCCCTGCACAATATCAGAGGAATAGCAGCCTACGCAATAAACACATACAGAGAACCAGCGCAACTATTTGTCACAGGAGGAAAGGGATTGAGATCAGCAGAGGGTACTATGCAAGGTGATCCTCCAGCTATGAGCCTCTACAAAATCAGCCTTCAGCAATTGATCATGCACCTAAATATCTCTAGCTCTGCAAAACAATGCTGGTATGCTGATGATGCAAGTGGAGCTGAGCTGAGGTTGAACCAGATTTGGGATACTATCCTAATGCAAAGAAATGCTGGCTGATTATAAAACCAAATAAGGAAGAAACTGCTAGAGATATTTTTGATGGAACAGCAATTAACATCACTGCACAAGGACATCAACATCTAGGCGCTGTGCTTGTATCAAGATCATATCTTGAAGAATACATGAGTGGAAGACTGGATAAGCCAAATAACAAGGCTAGCAAAATTTGCCAAATCACAACCCCAAGCCTGCTACGTAGTGTTTACCTTCGGTCTAAAGCATCGATGGACTTACTACCTAAGAACACTATCAGACATTGAAGATCTACTAGAATCACTAGAGCATGCAGTAGGGGATGTGTTAATACCATCAATTATAGATCACAAGTGCACAAAGGTTGAATGAGATATTGTGGCATTACCAGTATGGATGGGGGGCCTTCTGAGTACACAACATCAATCAAGACAAGTGCTCCACTTGCTTAACGAATATGTCATCACAAATGCATGAGCCACCAGATAATGCTACAATAAGAACACTACAGCAAAGTGCACGTAAGGAGAAAGATGAAAGTCTGCATGGGCTGGTAGAGAATTTGAAGAATTTGTTACCTCAAAAAACAAAGAAAGCTGTTGAGCTTGCTACAGAAAAGGGCACATCCAACTGGTTGACGGTAATCCCCATCAAGGGCATGGATTTTGATCTAAATAAAAGAGAATTCAGAGATGCTATCAAACTGAGATACAAATGGGAAATCACTGACAGCCCATTGGTATGTGTATGCAGGGATCTGTTTAATGTGGACCATGCTATGATTTGCAGACGTGGCAGGTTTATTATTCAATGCCACAATGAGCTGTGCGACCTTAAAGCAGAGCTGTTGAGTATGGTGTGCAATGATGTTGAAATGAACCTGTTCTACATGAAATCACTGGAGAAGTTTTAACTAGAGGTTCTAACAAAGCTATTGATGCTCGTCTGGATGTTCACACACATGGTTTTTGGGAAAGGCAGAAATCTGCATTCTTCGATGTTAGGGTATGTCACCCCAATGCAGAGTCTTACAAAGACCTCACCCCCCCCCCCTCCCCACCCCCCAGATAATATATTGCCAGCACGAAAATGAGAAGAAGCGCATGTACGCTAGCAGAGTCTTGGAAGTTGAACAAGCAACCTTTACGTCTTAAGTAGTATTCACTACTACGGGAGGTATCGCAGATGAATGTAGAAGATACCACAGTAGGCTTGCCGAACTACTTGCAAACATATATATTTAGGTATTAGATATTATTAGATATTAGATGCAATTAGAATTTACATATTAGATATAAGACATAAGATAGATATTATTAGAATTCATATATTAGATATTAGATAACAAGATACAAGATATACGATATTAGATAAATTACCCACTAGATTTTAGATATCTACTTATTATATATTACGATGAGCTTTTATTAGGTCTTGTTCTGCTAATTACAAAATGACAGCATTGTAGTACCAATACAATTATTAGAATGATTAAATAAATTGCTATTATTATTATTTATTAATTATTATTATTACTACCATAATGCATTCTTTTCCTGTATATATAATGATATATATAGTCCTGTAGCATTTTATCATTAATCTACATATTAGATTAAAGCAAAAATAGCAGTTTTAATTGCATCCATTACCTATACCTGTACCAGAGACCAAGACATGGACATTTTAACTGTTAATTTATTTATTCTTATTTCTTTTACAAGAGTAAAATTAGCCTAATGTGATGATCCAGTCCTAAGTGGACTTAATATGGTTGCCAAAACCATTGCTTTTGCCTAATGTTTGGGATATCAGAAAGAATTGAAATTGATTTCACAAGGTTGATTTGACCAAGAGGTAGCCAGGTAAGAACAAGACACTAATGACTGTTGACTGTGGAGGGAGGGGAAAGCATTCGCCTTGCTATTCTTGCTTTAGTGCCAATTCACGTTGATAAAAAATGAGATGAAAAATTCTCAACTTTTTTCTTTCATTTGAAAAGAATTAATAAATTTAGGAAAAAAATTGTTTATGACTTGTGGTTGACTTGTGACTTGTACATGTACTTGACTGGGGCTCGAACTTGACTCGTCCTATGATACAACTCCACTCAACATGTTTGTATGTCATACTATCGTTTGGGTAACTTCAACAAATCATCAGTTAAAGAGAAATCCCTTGATGGTGTAGTACCCTTGTTAGATGTTGCAGGAGTACGAGGTGTATTGTATGTATTAGGAGTATTAACTCTGTGTGATGGGGATGGTGTAGCATAACTAGCACGCAATGCTTGATCTGCTCCAGTTTTGATACCAAGTCTTTGAGAAGCAAGACGCTTGGCTGCAGGAGACATGGTATTTAAACGCTCCATCTTATTTGCAGAAGGACTCCTAGAAAATAAATGATTGTAAATGGAGTGAGAAACTATGATTGGAATCTTAACATCAAGGAGGAAAGCACAGATACTTGGCTCTATCGTTTTGATTCAATAACAAGTAGACAACCAGATGAAAGATCATGAAAACAGGCGTGGACTAACCCTATAAACCCTAACTCCATATTTTCAGTATTAATTCTACATGAAGTGAATAGTTGAATAGTAAAATATTTTTATATGATTTGAGTGATGCATCTTGGAGATATTAAGGTTTATACTTTTGTTATGTTAATGCTGTGACAGACAAACAGACAAGGTTTTTTGAAGTTGGTGTAGCCAGACTTACTTGCCAATCATGGCTGCTGCATGAGCATGTGCTTCTCTTGTTTTTTCCCTATGTTTCTTGGTTACTTTTTGTGCAAGCGCCAACCCTAACTGCTCCCTTTTCTTTGGTTCTGGCATCTTGAAAGTTGGTCCTGGTGTCGCTGCTGGTCTTGGAGTGTCACTACCATCCAGACGGAATGGTGTTCCATCAATTGTACCCCAAGTCATTAGTGGGGAGGCATCCACTCCTGATAGTCATAAAAATATATGCTATTTTAACTAAGAATAGCCCGATTTAGTTGTTGCATGACTTTCAATCTATAGTCCTCCATTATTAATTCAAAACTCTCGCTCATTTTTTTACACATTAAACCACAGTCTATCTTGTCCCTTTTATATAGATGAATTTTCACATTATGCCCTCATTCATGTCATTTGGCCTAATATTAGTCAGTCGTATCCCTACACCTTTTGAAACTAACTAATACACAATTCAATCTCCTGTTTTATTCTAGAATAAAACATATTCACTAACATGTAGTTCCAGTCAGAAAATCTCTAAAAAAAATGAATAGTTTGAACAGTTTATTATCAACTGCATCATGGTCGTCATTTATACATTTTTTACTAATTTGAACCTTGATTTACCTGGTTCGACTGTTGGTGTAGCAGCCACAAAGCCATATCCATTGACCTGAGGACTAGCAGATGCCTTCTCTTCAATTCCATCCACACCAATTTTCCCTGGCTGACTAGCTGATTTACAAGCAGCAGCAGATGCTAATGATTCACTACAAACATCATCTGGAAATGGATTTCTAGTAAAGTGAGTATTTTTATGAATGATCTCCTGTTTTTTATGTGTTCTATTGTCAATTATATCCTTCACTGATTCCTCTACACCTTCAGGACAGTACATTAGAGCATTTTTGTTTTTGTAAGTCCATGTGTCTATCATAGCAGGGCGTTCTGCCTGTAGCAGTTCATCTCCTTGTTTTGGTTCAGCTAAGGCAAGATTTTGCTGACTTTTCCTTGTCTGTTCCTCTTCTTTTTTATACAACCATGCATATTTTTCTTTTTGTCGTAGCCTAGCTTGCTCCATTATTTCTTCAAATGAATCATTATCCTCACTTGTATGTTGTGCCAGAAATTTATCCAGAGTACCATCTGATGGGTCTGCCATTTCTTTCATATTCTTGGGTTGCATGTCTTCGTGACTTTTTTCTCTTGGTACTGTAGTTTTTCTTGGTGACCAATGCTCAGTCCTTGGTGTCTCAAAAGATGTTGGGGTCTCTTCAGATTAAAGCAAAGAAACATATTTGATACCAAACTATGTAAGCCTCTACAATCTCAGTACCATTGGAAATGGAACTCCAAAGTTCTTTTAAATATTTTCAATATTATTACCCTAGTTATTGAATCTAATGTAAAAAATCCCTTACCAGGAGGATGACCACTGGGTGTCTGTAGTACTTGGTATCTTTCAGATATTTCTCGTAGTTTTTCCACATCGTTGTTCTCTGTTGCATCAAGATATTCATTTTGAGCTCTTATCCTTTTTAATTCTGGAAAGAAATCCCTTTGGATGATTTTATCTAGTGACTAGAAAATAATATAGGCTTAATTTAGAAACCAATCAATAAACTTAAAATATGCAAAAGCTTAATTCATTGTATGCAGTGGCTATTCATACGTCACCTGTATGGCGATATGTATTTACTATTCTACAGAAGATGAATTTTTTAGTAGAATTTCTTTGAAATATCTAATTTTTCATTGATAAAGAATATTAACATACCTTTGTTTTGATAAGTTAAAAGATTCTCTTTGATTTACTTTGATTCTGACTGAACTGAAAAGCCTGGCACTTAGGCCCCCTTTACAAGCAAGTAGGGTAATCCTAGTACTAGCTAGGGTCACCTGCCATCTTGGGTCAATAGACAGCTTGGCTTTACAAGGTACATGGTAACTCTAGTGCCAGGGGTAACTTTACAGTTGTAATGTCAACAAACAAAACAGCGAAACACAAGATATTAGTGGTAATTTGGACTCTAAAATCTATCTTATTTGTTAATATTGCCATTCAGCGATAATCATTTGTTGGGTTATGATAATTATCAAGTTGTGAAACAAAAGGTTTAACAACTGACATACCTAAGCTTATAGTTTTCCGAGTGCCGCGAAATGGACCTTTCGCCTAGTGTGTGTACAGGCTTTTTTCGAACGGTCAGAGTAGAAGCACTCGAGAATCGCTTAACTCATCTATTAAAACAAAGATATTTTATTCTTCATCGTTGAAAATGAGATATTTCAAAGAAATTCTACTAAAAATTTCGACTTCTGTAGAATAGGACAAAGCTACTATACCAACTAAGTCTTTTTTATACGCTTACCTGTTCGTAAGTGTCTTCGTCTAAAACACGCACTTTAGATTTCTTAGATAACTTAGCAGATTCCCCATCATTATGCTTTGCAAGAGCCATCTCTATCGTTTTTTAAAAGCCCAAAACAGTACGTGCTCTTTCTTTTTTGAGATCGCAATAACATGGCTGAATTTGAGCAAGACTGGGAATGAGCAGGAGAATGAGGCTACCACAGGTATCCCAATTTGCTCTTCTCCGTTTAAAACACTCTCGACCCCAGAGCCCTGTCATTCTTACTGCGCATGCTCGACGAAATGTCAGAGATTGGGAAACCCTAGAATTTCAAGAGTTCTGATTGGTCAGAATATTTGTCGCAATAATTGATTGAAAACCTGCTCTAAAGATTACAAGAGCCCTTGCAATAATAGATAACAATTGCCTTGATAGTAGATGAAATGGTAGTGCATATGTAAATTAGTAATAAAGACGGCTTTTTTCGGAATAAAATAAAAACCCTTGATTTACCGAGTGTAAGCTCTATCAAAAATTCAAATTCAGACAGGCTCCCTGTGGTGATGACGCAGTTTTGGAGCATGCACATTACGCTTGGTCGCCACTATTCTGGCTACCGTGAGCTAGGGTTTCCCAGAGTCTCTGACATTTCGTCAAGCATGTGCAGTAAGAATGGTAGGGCTCTGGGGTCAAGACTGCGTTTAAAACTCATTGTCACACAGGTAGCCTAAGCAAAGTTTCTGTGTATGTTTTATCCCGGGGGGGGGGGGGGGGGGGGACTCGGAGGTCGAAGGGACGGGGATACTCGCAGTCCCTTTTAGGGGTTGAAATCGAAGTTTCAGTCCCGCTTAGGGTGTTATGAACGAGAATGCCCACCAGCTGAGTTTTGTGGTCCCTTTTAGGGGTTTTAAAATAACAGTTAACGATTTGTATATGATGACGTCGTCATAAACTCATACGAGCAGAAGGCGTTTGATGTTAATAGATTAAATCGAGAAACCCAGCCTTGGATACGTTTTTGCTTGGTCCCTCTTAGGGGTAGAATTTTATCCCTGCCACGCCCATAAACTGACAACACAGGTCCCTTTTAGGGTCCATTTTTAAGATTTTCGGCGAGCATCCCCACCCTCTTTCAATAGGGAGTCCCCCCTGGGTTTTATAGGGATTGTATGTGCCTAGGATACAGATAAAGGCACAAGCAGTGACTGAAGCAAGGTTTAAAGGAAAATGTTTATTGAAACATTTTTTAAATCTGTATCCTAGGCCCATACATTCCCCTATAAACATACACAGACTTTTGGTCATTGCATATGCACTTTAAATGATGTGTTGTGCACCCCCCAGACCATCCATTTTTGGCACTTACCCCCAAATCTTTTCAGCACGCCCCCACAAACATTCGTGCCAAGTTTGGTGCTTCTATTCTAAAGTGCAGGTCTTCACTATTTTTGTTGCTAACCGACTTGACTTCACAGTAATAATAATAATAATAATAATAATAATAATAATAATAATAATAATAATAATAATAATAATAATAATAATAATAATAAATCCTGTCTTTGTTTGTATGAGTGGAATACAAATTAAAAGGCTAATTTATAACAGACTATTCTTAAAACGTTCATAATTTACATGTGGCAGAAAGCTAGTATTATTTCTTAAATTAATTTAGAGCTCTTCTTAATCCTAGGTAAGAGTGCAAACAATGGATTGTTAGGATCTAATTTAATCTTATTGAACATATTACTGTCAATTTTTTCAAACAATTCAGAAATATCTATCTCATAAGTAATATATTTACGTTTATAGCTTTTATATTTACGTTTATAGCAGTCTCCAGAGCCAGAGGCTCATGTTTAAGCTTTCAATGCCAAATCGAATTTGAATTTAGTAGTCTTGTAACCAGAGCTTCTTGGTTTCGTACCTACCCCCAGCTAATTCAATTTAATAATTTCCAAGTAGGAAAGGATTATTTACATAAGAGAAGAGGAGTTCTTTAAAATCGCTAAAAAATGCTTAAAATCGAAAATTTAAGACGACAGTAAGCACGCTTCTGTTTTTTTAAAATAAATCTAGAGCTTTTTTTTCCAAAATCTTAGTGCTAAAATTTATTTACTACATACCTTCTCTTATAAAAGCGGATAGCCTGGGTTACCTGTGACCTACTTAGCTGTCAGAACTCTGAGTGAGAGAATTTAGCAGTTATTTACAGAACAAGCAGCTCTACTCACATACAACACCACATCACATTGGTGAGAGGGGCACACACCACCCATGCTTCCCATCTTCTGACTTCTTGCTCAAATTTTTTTTACAAAATTTGGCAAAAGCATAAAACCCCTCTGTTTTGCAATGTTAAGCAACATGTGATTTTGGTGTATTAGTATAAAAAATTAATGTACATTGTGAAAAGATAATGGAAGAGAAATAATTATACAACAACCACACAAGTATGTATACATATGTATTAATATGTAATATGATTTTATTTCCCTTGAATAGGCATATAAACTTAATTATCTGATGTTCTTGCAATTACATTTACTTGGCCATACGACATGTGCAATATATTATTATTAATTTAATGATTAACTAATTAAGTGGGAAGTGTGGGTGATGTGGGCTGCTAATGTGCCACCCCGGGGGGGGGGTACTCCGCTAGGATTTGGGTAGGGGTGTTCCGCTGGGATCCTAAAACGGTTACCCTGTTTATGACAGAAAAAAGCAAATTCTTATACCCTGTTTATGACAAGGGATAAAAATGGGACCCTGTTTATGACAGAAAAAAAAAATTTCTTAAAGCTCTCATGCAGGGAGCTTACGCGATAAGATCTTATGCCGCGAAAACGAAAAGACGAAAGACCGCGCTGCTCATCATATTACCTAACTAATATATCAGCTTGCTTATCGTTGATGCGAAAACCCATACCCTGAATATGACAAAAAAAATAAAACTAAGGAAATTGGGAAAAGGATACCCTGTTTATGACAGAAAACTCAAAAAACCATACCCTGTTTATGACAGAAAGCTCGAAAAACCATACCCTGTTCAGCGGATCATCCCCGTATAGTAAATATATGGGAGTACCCCCCCCGGGTGTGCCACCTATGAGAGTGGTGTAGTAGTACTGCACCCATGACTGGAGGCTAGGTTTGATTCCTGACCTCTGTATTGTATATGAGTCTTTTTCAATTTGAGGTTCTTCTATGGTATTTCTTGTTTTTCCCTAGTAAAACCTAAATGTCAACTAAATGTCCCCTAACTGAAGTGAGCAAAGTGATTGCTTCAGGATTTAGAAGCAGCCACAAGTTTGTTAGTATTTTATACTATTTAGTGTTGCCCTCTTTAAATAAAGTTTCTAACTATCTAAAAAATACTGGGTTTCAGCAACATATTAGGTAGAGTACTGTATAATATTATAGTCTACTATGTATTTTGTTGTCCATCTAAAATAGCATGTGATTATTTACAGCTGGTCTGAAATGTAATAAAAAATGATATAAACATAGGTTCATTAGTTACAGTGCAGGCACTTTTTTCATAACTATCCAATCAGTGCTTTCCATAGAAACAAAGGAATCAAGCATTTTTAAGTGCCATCCAACTACAGCAAACAGCTGCTAAATCACATAAATCATGCCATTTATTGTGATTGGATAGTACCTAAAAAATGCTTGATCCCTTTTTCTACAGCGAGCCCTGATTGTATAGTTAAGAAAAAATGTAAAAAAAATATTGAAGGGTTCATGGCTTGAGTGCCTGCACTCTAATATTGTGGATATATCTTAAATGGTATAAGCTAGTTCAAAGTCTGTTCAAAAATCGTTTTCAGTGCACATGGGATTTTATCTCGAATTTCTCACCTTTTGTTTAGTTAAAAACAAAAGAAGCTTTATACAAAAGGTGTCAGAGAAATTCGGGATAAAATCGCATGTGCACTGAAAACAATTCTTAAACTTTGAACTGGCTTATACCCAGATCTTCCCAATTTTTCCCTTGAATCATAACTGCATTTAAATAAATAAATAATATTTATTTAGTTTAGAAAATATAACTGTATAAATTTAGAAGAGTGAGAAATACAAGATAAAGTATTAATAAAAAGATGATACCTGGAATTCTTAGGAATTCTTGGACATACGGAAGGTTTATTATCTGCTTTGCAGTGGGCCTTTTGCAGTAATCCTAAAAATAAATTAAATAAAAATTGACAATAAATTAGTTTAGCTTATTGAATGAACACTTGAACGCAATTATTGTCAATAGCAATAAGTACATCAAATGCATGTTTTGTAGTGCTTATACTCGGACCTATGCTGGTTACAAAAACAACAAAAAAGGGTTTTTATACATTAATATAATGAACTCACTTGTTGTACACAGTGGTATACTAGCTCTGCTTGTTTGGGGTCTTTGTTATAGAGCTGTGAAACCTATATTGATTAACATAAATAAAATAAATGATAGAATATTTTACAGCAATGACTAGGATCATGAGGAAGACAATAATGATTTAAGATATATAACATAATAGATCCAGTATAATAATAAATATACCTGTTGACTAAGTGAATCCTGTCTTGGGGTTAAGCCGTGCAGCTCCAGCAACAGACATCCCATACTATAAACATCTGCTGGACGACCATGAGGTTTTTTCTCTAATACCTGAATTAATCAATATTATTATCTTATTGACATTATTGTATAAAGCTTGTTTACTACATTTAATCCTATCTAATAATAAATTATTTCTATTACCTCAGGTGCAACAAAGCCAGGAGTACCCATAGGTTTTAGGCCACTTTGTGTGAATTCTGATTCCAACTTTTTGGCAGAATCGTAATCTGCGAGCTTGGCACGGCAATGCTCTCCCTGTCCAGGCAGTTCTGACAACATGATGTTTTTAGCTGGAAAGAAGTGACGACATAATTAATACGTTGACTGTGTTTGCTTGAACACAATTCTAATGTTAGAAAAAAACAAATCTAGAGTTTTTGGTTTTACCTTTGATATCTTTATGAATGATGTTTTTGTCATGCAAGTAATTGACTGCTGCAAGAACCTGCGTCCAGTAAAACATGGCTTCATTGGTATCCATGGTACGTATATCACAAATGTCTTTTAGAGATTTATCTGATGGGAGAAAATTAAAAACACAGATACTTAATAATAATCTTGTATATAA
This sequence comes from Anthopleura sola, assembly GCA_023349425.1. Classification (NCBI taxonomy): domain Eukaryota; kingdom Metazoa; phylum Cnidaria; class Anthozoa; order Actiniaria; family Actiniidae; genus Anthopleura; species Anthopleura sola. The sequence goes on along the minus strand of JALHLI010000014.1, from coordinate 6,970,432 downwards.
TAATAAAGATCATTTGCCAAAATGATTGTAGTATATAAAAAAATATACATATTATGTAAATTAAGGATGAGTTTGCCAAGGATGAACTACCATATTTGCTGGTGTATAAGTTGACCCCCAAAAATCAGGACAAGAATCATGAATTTTTTTACATATTCTCTGTATGAGTCAACCCTACTATATCTCAGATTTTTTCTTGTATTTTGGTGAGAAATCATATCTGTAAAGATGAAAGGACAAGCCAAATTTGGATGCGTCCTCCTAATCAGGCAGCCATTTTAATTTGCTTGGTAGCCTCCCATGCTATTCAGCCAATAGACTGCATAGTGACAAGTAAATCAGACTGGTAGTTTTATCACATCAATCTCTATTTTCCATTACTAAATTCTTAGCAAACTTGGACTAAAAACAGATTTTAACACACAGAATCATATTCAAAGAAAGTTTAATTCAGAAGAAGAAAAAGGCAAAAAAAGGACTTAGGTTACTTCATGTTGAAGGTTAAGATCGCTTTGATTCTAGCCATTATCAGCTTTTTTTTTAACAAATAATTTACCATGTGTTGGAAAGAAATTTTATTTGAATGCTTAAATCCAAACAAAAATGATCATTTCTAAAGACAAAACCAATGTTTTTGCTTGAAACTTGAGCTATAAATCGAGATATTGACTTTCATACTCTGTGTATAAGTCGAGGTTGACTTTTTAGGATCAATTTTAGGTGTTAAAAGGCTGACTTATAAACCTGCAAATATGGTAAGGAGGACAAGATAGGATTTACAACAATTTGGTTTCAGAGATAATCATAATAAGCTGTATTAAATTCTCTTCAAAATCTTCTAGCTTGGCACAAGTGCTTTGCTGATCTGGGAAATTTTCTAAATTTGGTTGAAATTTCAGTCTTAAAAGAATCTGGCAAATTATTTCCTCCGTCCTTAACCATATTGATGGTTTTTCCACCTCCTTGCTTCAACTACACTTACCACACTTCTCCATAAAGACAGCCATTTTATATTCATGTCCTTTGATTGTTACACAGTGATGATGAACAATGTTCTCATGGTTCCCCATACTCTTATACACATCTATCTCTTCTTTGTTGATAGGATAGTGAGTCTATAACAAAGCAAACATTGTCAATATGATAAGGATCTAAGCCAAATATAAAATTGAATGTTAGAAAAATGCTTGTTTTCACATTATTTTGGGTTTCATCTTATTGCCTTCTCCAACAAATGGAAGCAATGGTTCTTGGGAGACACTTATGAACACTTACCTCTTTTACAACCATTGATGTTTCATTAAGAATATGTCCTGGTCGGAAATGGACTTCATAAACATTACCATTGGCACCTTTTCCCAACACGTTTCCCTTGTGGTAATCCATGGGTTCTTGGAAAAATCTGCCTTGAAACAGTGGTGAATTCTGCAAAAGATATTGGTGGAGAGGTATAAGGCAAATATTCAAAATAAATCAAAGTCATTTCTAACATGAAGACTAACCGAGTATAGGACTTGACCATCCATACTTGGTGGTAAGTGAGAATGTACTGACTTCTGGATATTGTGATACTGGTCTTTAGGAATGTGTTGGTACTGTGCTTCTTTCTTGGGCCTTAAACAAAAACATTTAGCACTAATTAATTACCATAACTTGATTACAAATACTAATAATAATAATAATAACTAATAATAATATTTATCAGTATTAATTGAAATCAAATAAACACTGTCATGCAATATATACCTCAGTTCCAGACAGCTAGGAACTCTACACCCAGGACGTTGACATGTTGCAGCATGCATTTTCAGCAGGTTAGTGATCTTTTGACACCTTGCACAGAGTTTACTAAACTTCTCTTTGAAGTGTTTCAACTCCTTCTTCATCTACATTAGTAAAAGAAATGGAACTAATCAGACTTTCAAATAAGAAATACATTGTTATAGACACTGTAATTATGTACTGTAATATGCACTTTTGGCAAAATGGTGCATCATGGGTAATCAAGGCATTGTAGCGTGAATTCGTGAGTCGAGTTTGAGATCAATTTATTGTAACACAACTTCTGTAATAATAATAATTGTGTCCTGTTTTATTATAAAAGGTAAGCTAAAATGAAGAAATATTAACATTCTTCAATGAAACAACAACTAATTTAGTCTTAAGAGATCCCTTGGAGTCATTTCAATGTAAAAGAGTGAAGATTTATGGCAAAATGCAATGCAAAATTGATCTTGAACTTGAATCATCTTCACACTACAATGCCTTGATTACCCATGATGCACCGTTTTGCTGAAAGCACATATTATATACTGTATTAATGATCATTTCCAACCTGGACACATAAAGGCATGTTACAATCCTCATTCTTGGAACAGTAACAACCGTGCTGGAGGTGCTGTGTCTTTAAATGTAGATTCTGTGTGACATACAGACAAAATTATGTTAAAAAAAGAAAAAATGATCAATGTAATAAATATCATAATATTATATAAACATAAATTACACAAGATAAAATCACACATGTACCTGCCATTCCACACTGTGCTGCTCTAATGAATCATCTTCACAGTCCATATCAGAGCTTCCCTTAGATTTCATGTTTAAGTCATCTTCTGTATCTTCCTCATCCTTCATTTCTGTGTCCCCAGAAGTAAATGGCTTCTTGTCATCACTGTCATCATCTCTTCCAGCCCCACCCATACCTCCATTTCCGTGAAAGCCACCACCATCACCGCCACCGCCACTGCCACCTCCACATCCTCTTCCTTCCCCACCATTTTTTCGATTATAATCTTCAGATCCACCATCTCCACCACTAGCACTTCCACTGTCATAGCCGCTTCCACTGCTAACACCCGAGTCTTTACATTGTGAGGTATTGTGGCGGTTATTATGAACTTTAGAAATGCAAGTCTTTTTGGACAGGGTTAGTTTCTTTCTAACTGGTTTCAGTGGTTCCTCTTCACATATAATAACCCACTTGTTTCGTTTCTTTTTTCCTATGCTCTGTCTGAAAGAAAAATCATATGGCCAGAATCAAAGAACTGACAGCTTGCAAGTAGACATGAATGAGAAATACTTCCACCAAGGTGCATAAGAATATCACTTATATCAGGAATACTAGCAAAACCAAACCAACCATTATCATGATTTACATTATTACCTTTTTAAAGTGCTTTTGGACTTCTTCTTTTTTGTTGTGGATTTCCTCTTAACTTGAAAAGGATTCTCACTTATGACCGTCCCAGCATCTAATGACAATTCTTTGTCTTTAAATTGATCTTCAACTATAAAAGTCAAATATAAAAATCAAGAATTAACAAATAACAATAGAGTACATACACAATAACCTATTTTTCTCAACTACTATAATCAGAGAACAATAGCTATTCAAATTGGTCACTATATTTCGATTCGGTGTATTGTGCGCACTTTAACGATAATGTGCACTCAAGTTACTTTCGGTAATTATGCAAATTTATGAAAGTGAAACAAACATCCAGGAATTGGTGGTTATACGGTACGAATAGATGAAATGAATTGGTATTTATATAACCAGCTACAGAATATTTGGTAAGCTTTAGGAATAACTGACTACTGTAGAATTTTCTATAATATTTTCTTTAATCTTTTAGACAAAAGGTGTTCTCTACCGTCATAAATAATACCGTAAAATTCTTGTTTTGATAAAAATCAACTACAAAGTATGAATGCCTATTTGAACTGACCTTCTAAGTTTTCAGTGAATGTCTGTGGTTTGTCTTCAAGCAAGGAAGACCCTTCGTTGTGTTTACAGTCAATACTCTCATCTTCAATGGACTTCGGTTCGTCTCTGTCGTCGTGTTCTGTTGGTGATCGAGATTTTTCGCTTTCCACCGCACCAACCTTCCAAATAGCACTCTCAAAATCAAGTTTTTTGAGAGCTGCTTGCTTTTCTTCAAGATCAGTCAAAGAACTTGGATCATCCTGACAAGAGGTACTTTCCAAGCCAATCTTTTTGTAAGTTGCCACGGCTTCTTCGTTGTTCGCGAAGTCAAACCAATATCTATCTCTGATAGCTGACTTTTTTGGAAAACCGCACATCGTCTTGATGATATCTTGCTCACAAGTATCATTTGTTGTAAAAGACTCTTCCACGGAAAGATCGCAGGAAAACATTTTCTCAAACTGCGGACGAACGTCTTGTTTCACTTTTGGACTCCTCGGTGGTATTTCGACGTATTTGGGTTGCTTTTCTGCCCATGATCCAGAGTTATTCGGTCTGGCTGGCATCGTTAAGACCTTTTAGAGCGTAGAGTAAACAACTAATTGGCCTAAAATGTAATTTTTGAAATAATATTCTCACTTATATAAGAAACGTTTTCTGCAGAGAATCTTCTCTATACTTCCTCATCAAAATGGCCGCTCGTTCGTTCAAGGTCTTCAAGGTGTGGGTTGGTTTCATAAACAATTGAATTATGGGATACGACCAGTATAGACATTACGTCATACTAAACACTATCTGGGATATGGACCGCAGTCAATACTTTAACGACTTATTACTATTTACCCGGTGTCATCTTCACACTATTTGCCATTTTACTTTTACCTGGGTAAGCATCTTATTTAATCTTTTGGACTAGTGCTAAAAAATACTACTTAGTTCCTAAACTTTACTTAAATTGCTCAGGAAACCCCTAGCCCACCCGAGTGAGTTACTTTTGTCAACAATTTTCTGAGAAACGACAAATTTCCGAGAAAAGGGCGTTTATCACGCCAAACAATAATCAGAAAGCGGGTGTGTTTTATTAATGTTTTATTGGAATTCACAGTACTTTTTATTAACACGATGCAGCATGTTACGGCTGATACAAGAAATGCCATTTAAAAATTCTCCAAAACTTTGCCTTCTTGATATCACAAAAATTTAATCAAATTAATGAGTGGCTGTACAAAAAGGCAAGTTTCTTGATTCCTGGTTTGCAATCATTCCTAGTCATAATCATAGTCATAATCATAAAGTCAACTCATTTATTCGTACAATTACAATTATTACAAAATTCATGGTAACAATGAAAAGAAAATTACTTGAGAAATTGTACATGTCATCTAAAAATAGCGAAAGCTAATCTAGTTAGATGACATAATTGGAGTTTTCAAAAATATATATGCAATATTTCTGGGTCAATATGTACAATTCTAAAGATATTTACATAAACAAGAAAATTAAGAATTAATATGATTAATACAAAGAAAGACAGCATGAAGCCACACAAATACAGATCATCGACTTAGATTTACGAGAAATATACAAAATGGATCATAGATGACAGAGCCCAAAAAAACGCCGTCATCTTCCAGCTCGACCCAGTCTCTCAGTCATGTGTGTGTGAACCATGCAATATCATAATCATAATAGCAAAAAAGTTATCCAGAATACACTAGCTTGTCCAGGGGCTCGGAAAAACCCTGCTGTCCACCTGACAGCAGCAATGCAAAGAGGGATTCAATATGATGGTCTTAACTAGAGCTGGTCGTTTTTGCGAGAATGGTTGCAAGTAGAGCTTCAACTGTATTCCCACTCTAAACACATACTCAAACCAAGAAATACTGGTAGGTGTAATATTTATAACTGTACATATATTTCATATTAATGACAAGATATCAATTATAACATTTTTCTTTCCATCTATCTTTTAAATGATCAAACTCATATTCTGATACATTATTTTTATTTTTATCTTTGTTTTGTTCTTTTTCCTTCTTTTTCTTCTTCTTCTTCTTTTCGTTGCTGTCCTCTCTGTGCATGCCATATTTATCTTTAAAAACAAATTTCTAAAGTTAAGACTTTTTAAAAAAAAATGATACTGTTGTGTGTGGGTTTTACAGAGATACTACAGAGCAAAGGTTTGATTGTTGGGGCCAAGAAGAGTCAGCACAAGCCTAGACAGCCTAACAGTCCTCTTTGTAGGGATGGTAGAGACTTGCCTGTGTTGCAATTGAGCACTCCCCTGTCCCTGTGTTGTAGTAATATTCTAATAAATTAGGCACCTTAGGCTGCAGGATGGCAACAACAATGACGGTTTAGCATATCATAGCAATGATGCACAGTGTTTTCACATTCTTATGAGTGTCTATAATAATAACTCAAATTATTTGAGTATTGCAATTAGTTCTATTGTTTCCTTGCAGACTATCCTGATTGTTGTTATTGTCCTGCAGCATAAAATCCCTATTATGACCAGTAGACACATTTGATTGGTATGCTAATTCTTACCAGTAGATGGGCAACTCTGATCAATAATCAATTGTCCACATACAGCAGCTTCCTGAAACTTTGCCAGCTCATCTTCATTGTCACTGAAAAATCAATCCATCTTTGTTAACATGATTTTTTTCATTAGCAGAAATTGAACTTCAGGATGCAAGAAAAAATGATATGGAAACAAAAGTAAGTTTGTTTATTTAAATGCTTTAATAATGTAAATAACAACATCAGCTAGTAAATACTGGCCTATTGCAATCTGACAGTCGACATTCAAACAAAACTTTTAGTTTTCGGGCTGTTTTGGGAACATTTAACACTCTTATTGATGGGGACCGAGGGAAACAGTGTGTTTTCTGGTCCTGAGATGACAATATGTTCCGAGGCATAGCCGAGGGAAACATCACTGTCAAAGGACCACAAAACACACTGCTTTCCCGAGGTTCCTGTCAATAAGTGTTTTGTTATATACCAAGTGTCAAAGAACGCAACAAAATTATTCGATTTTTTAATTATTTGATATTAAAAACTTAGAAAAAATCTTACATTTCCAGTGAAATCACTTCCAGTTTTGTTATTTCCTGGGAAATAACATTATTGCCCACTGAGCGCCATTGTCCGGGAAACATTGAAACTTGTTTACGTTCATGTGAGTCCCTCTCACCCAATCAGAGTACGAGAAAAATGGACTTTGACACTTGGTATATAACAAAAATTAATAATTACAAGTGGTATATTAAATATTATTAAAAAAAAAAAAAAAAAAAAATATTGTAATATTACTTTATGTGGCGATGGTATATATTCTTACCATACTCATGACAACTCTCTAATAAACTATAGATAAATATATGTGTATATATTTATGAATACATACAGTTTTTATGAATAACATGCACCATGTGGTAACACTTTGGCTGTAATGTAAGGTTCTTGGAGTCTTCTTCCAAATACATGTATCTATAAATCTATAAAGGGGTGGGGTGGTGTGTGGTGTGGTGTGTGGTGTGGTAAGGTTTTGTATTTTGCATATTCAAAGCTATTGATTGACTATGATTACTACTTTCTGGATGTTTCAGAAAAATAAATTTGAATAGAACTAATATTTCTTATTACCTTGATTCTGAGCTTGAATAAGAGTGCTGTAACCTCTTTGGAGTTTTGGGCTTTTTTTCTTTCAAATAGTCATTTTCCACATCAAGGAGCTTGTTTCTTGAAGAACAAAATAAATGTATGCCAGACACCCTAGACTTAATTTCCTTGGGTTTGAAGGTGTAACCAGTTTCAACTTGAATACAGCTATAATTGTGACAAAAAGGAAGTAGAACATAAAAATATTAGATACTATAGTAAGAGTACAAACACTAAGAGTATGCAACAGTTTCTACTAATTACCAATATTTTGTACTATTTAGTGAATTTATAGCACATCTAGAAACTCTAGTCTATTTTATAGAAACATATGAACTGTGATATGAACATCAAGTATAAAAATATGACACGATGCACACTTCAAACCAGTGAACTGTTTTATTAGACTAATCAAATCAGAAGAACCTTGGACAAAGTCCTACGCTGAATAATTTAAAAATAAGAAGAAGAAACAAGACGCTAATAATTAGAGACCACCACAGTTCTAGAGTGTTTGCACTAAACTAAATGGCACTAATTAAACAATAGAAAATAATAGCTAGAATTAGCACAATTTAGCACTATTTTGTACTAGTCTATTTAGGTTGCAAGCTTGTAGTGTTTGTTCTCTATGAAATGCTATTTCGTGATTCCATATATTATGACCAAAACAAGAGAGTAGCTCAACACAACATGGCTGCCCAGAGCACTTGCAATATTGGAAGTCATGTGGTTACACATGAAATCTACATCTACATCTACATTATTTATTTGCAACAATCTATCGATCATATACAGCAAATTCCAGTATGCGTTAAAAAAAATAAATAAATAAGTAAATAAATAAATAGATGAATGAACAAATTATGTAAATAAATAATTTAAATAATTTTAGAATAATGGAGCAAACGCATTTGGACAATCCATTGACAATCTTGACTATATCTTCACTATATCCACAACAACAACATTAAGGTTTACCTGGTATTTTAGTTCTTAGTATCAGTGACCATTAGTGGTTGGGTTATCTACAAGGACCACTTCTTGCAAGTGGAAAAGTGGAAAAACCTACCGAAATAGCTAGAACAGTCTAACAAAAATGATGCTTACAAGCTGCCCAAATTGCTCAATCCATATGGCTAATGTGTCATCATTAACATCTAATGATCATACAGACCTGTATTATGGCCATTTCCACATGATACAACAGAAATCTTGTCAAGCATTGACATTATAAATGAATTGCGCCTTTACACAAAACATAAGATAATTATAGAATTACGGACTTACCCATCCAGATAAGATGACAATTTTTTGGCTATATGTCTCTTGCATTCTGGAGTCAAATGGCTGCTTTGTGCTTCTTGATCATCATAATCTTTCTTAGTCCTATATTTATTGGTTTGGCATAGTGGTTAGGGTTACTTATGCAAGTACAAAAACTCCTGAATAATTCATAAGCCTGGACCTTTATACCCAATAACATATTCTTCCTTAGTATTCTTTATATAAAGTATGAATGAGGACAACTTTATTAGAGGTAAAGGTTACCTGTGTGGCTTATCTGGCAGAGCATTTTCATGGCATTGTTATTATTCAGATAAAACTGTAGTATTTGCTTCTAATATGTAGCAAGCAGTAAAGATCCACTAAGAACGTAACACTAATCATGATATTATCCAGGTGACCCTACCACACGGAATTTGGTGGAAAGTTCTAAAATGTGGAACAATGGAATATTCTAAAACATGGAATGGCAGAAAATTCTAAAATTTGGAAAGGTAGAAATCCTAAAATCCTAAAAAGTGGAATTCATAAAAAATAAATAGAAGAATAACACTAAAAATAAGTGATTGCCTAAGAACATATATAGAATACTATAGAATACCCTGCAGAGTAAAAGCATTTATTAATAGTAGCCAGTCTACACCTATGGAGTGAGGTACCTTTGGGTTATGTTTAGGACATATATTTGGGAAGATAGGTATTGAAGTTGTCCTTCAGTAGCATGGTTATATAATAAATAAGTTGAGATTTGGGGCCATACACTACTGTAAAAGGTTTTTATTTTCTTCTCGAGCTTTCGTCGGACGCCGACATCATCAGGAGATAGAATTTACATATTTCCTGATGATGTCGGCGTCCGACGAAAGCTCGAGAAGAAAATAAAAACCTTTTACAGTAGTGTATGGCCCCAAATCTCAACTTATTTATTATTTGGGAAGACTTTGTAGGAATAACTGCGTAGGCTTGTAGAATGTGTAGGTGCATAGGCTTCGTAGGCTTCATAGACTGTGTAGGTGCATAGTCTCGTACGCTGTGTAGGCTTGTAGGTTGTGTGGGTATGTAGACTCGTAGCTATAGGCTTTGTAGGTTTTTTAGGCTTGTACAGTTAGATTAATTGCTCTAGAAACATAGGCAGCCTACTATAATACTTTTACTCTGCAGGTATTCCATAGTTATTCGCATTTTTATCATTTTGGTATGCTTTTTTCAAATATCATATTTTCGTTTTTGTTGGATTAAAATTTCAAATGTCACGCAAGACTTGATAAACCCTCATTCAGCCTCTCATTTCCCCTCATTTGTGCACTGATGTCATTGTATGGAAGGTATAAAATTATTATTTAACGTCACCCCTACAACTATCTCCATTGACATTCCCATTCCACATAATATACATTCTCAAAATGTTTGTTAGTCTCCTTGTTCCTTTATATATATAAATGATGCCTTACCTCTTGGGGGCACTGTTCTTGTGTTCTCTCTCTCCTTTACTTTCAAGTTGAGCCTGGGTTAAGTCTGTTAGAAAATGTAAATAAATAAAATAGAACACTCAAATTAAAACATTCCTCGCAGTACCTTTCGCAGCACAGTCCGCAATTTCAGCCATTATTTTTCTTTCTTCTTCGTCTTCTTCAGAGCTCGAGGACGCCATCTTGATTAGGCCTGGTTACCTATCACGTACCACACACAGGAGGCCCAAGTATTTGTTGTGTCTGGCAGTAAGTCTGGTGTCCTTTCGCTGTAACGTTTTTATCATTTTCAATGCTATATTTATCTTCGCCATCCTCTATTTGACAGTTAAAGGTTTGAAGAAGAGTTTTTGTGAACGGATATTTTTTAATACGATGTGTCAATCGTTAATTATTGGGTTTTATAGGTTAACCACTTAAATGGGTTATATAAATAGAAATGAGTGTAGCATAATAACATATGACCTGCATGTCGAGTACTTCGTGTTTTATCTCCTTTTCATGCCTAATGCCAAGTTCCTTATTCGTTTTTTGACTTCGTGAAGCTAAGACGGTGAAGCTGGATACTGTTATTATGTCTCCCAAGGGCAAAACATCTTTGGATGTCAGAGGAACGTTCATTACAACTGCTGTAGTCCTTGGTTGGTTTTGTTCAAACGCTCTAGTTGGTGTGGTAAACAAGAGCTTGTTCCAGTTAGAGGGTGTACGATTCCCGATCCTGCTGACTTCTCTTCACATGTTATCGTCGTTTGTTTTTGGACATGTGTTGTTAAGTCCTGCAAACCGACAAAATGCTCTGTTGAACATCCCTCGCAGCTTGTGGATTAAAATTCTGGCTCTCAGCGTGGTTTTCTCGCTAAGTATCGCTTTAGGAAACGTTGCTCTTCAATATCTTGGTTTGCCTTTAATCCAGATGATCAGTTCACTCACTCCTGTAGCAACATTTTTTATAGAGATGATACTAACGCCAGAAAAGTTCAGTTCCAAGTACACGTCATTTTCCTGGTATTCCATGGCAGGTTTACTTGGAGGGGCTGTCCTCAGCACCATTGGCGACGTTGATTTCGTATTGTTTGGTTTCATTTGTGCGGTATTGTCAACCCTATTACGCAGTTTGAAAAGCTTATTACAAGAATACCTATTGAGGGGAGAATGTATAGAAACAACTATTTATTTATTGTACTTAATGTCTTTTCCCAGCTTTTTGATTCTGTTTGTTCTTGGTTTTTTTCTTGAGTATCACATCATGTTGGAACTATGGCAGTTACACGTTCCTGGTGCCAGGGTTATGAGTCTTGTTATTCTTAGCTGTTTATCAGCTTTTAGCTATAACATTTTTGGTTTTCTGGTAAGCATACAAGCCTCAGCTGTTACCATACACATACTGGGTAACATCAAAGTTGTGCTTTGTATTGCTGCATCTCTTATTGTTTTTGGTAACAATGTAACTGTCTTGAGTTGGGTGGGAGTTATAATGACTCTTCTTGGAGGAGCTATTTTCTGGTACGGAAAAAAGAACTAAATTGTTAAGATTGTGTTAGGACTGCATTGTTAAGTCTATTTCCTAGTAAACAAGTGAAAGTGCAATAAAGATTCTTGGTATTTAGCAAAATTATCTAAAGTTATTTTATGTGCCAAACTTTAATACCACTTCCACCCCTCCCTTTTCTATTTCTCGTTATTTGCGCGTAGAGGCTGGGTTCCACTTGGCATCTTTGACAAGATCTAGATGAGATGTTGGATATTTACAACTGTAGTTGGATGAGTTGAAGAAAGTTCGCCTTTTTTACTCAGTAAAAGTTTATCACACAAAAGAATAAGGAAGATGGGTACCCTTTATATTCACTAATGGCCTCGAACCACTCACAAGAAGAGCAGTTTTATGATAATATTCGTTACAGTGGGGAAGAGAGTGACCAAGAAAGAGCTGTACCTGATGTGATTACAAAATACGGCAAAAAGAACTCATCAAATGAACGAGATCTTGGTTCTGGTGGATTCACAAAAACCCGATATAAACTAGAGAGAAAGGTGAATATTGTCGTATTGTTAGGTTCCTTTTTGGATTTTATTAATTGCTCCCTTAAGGACTGGACTTGGAAGTTGTATTACTTGAATCTATTCTTCAGGGTATACGTAGGAAAGATGTTATAACCATGTACCAGAATTACTTTTTAGTAAGCTTAATTTTAAGAGGGTTTCGTTTTTTTCTATTTTGTATAAAGTCACAGCATGCCTACACAGCAGCACATTGCTTTCCTTTATACATGTTTCGTGCTTTAATATTAATAGTACGATTCCTGATACTATCCTAGCTCTCTCTAAGTAAGCTTATATCTTGACATGTTAGTTAGGACTAAGCTTATTATATACCTGATGGGTAATTGTGGTTTTATTTATTTCATTTGATTATCCAATTCAATTGTGTGTGTGGCTGACGCAGACTCCTAACTGTATGCATATTATTCCTAATAACCAAGCTCCGTTCTGACTGCTGTAGCCAGAACTATGAAATAAAGAATTTAAATGAATGTACTGGCAGAAATAAATTAAAGCTTTGCCTTTCGGCATCAGCTAGCTCGGTAATATATTACATAACTGTTGAAGAGACAACAATGTGTAAGTTTGTTTTTAACATTGGTACAAATTTTTTAAATTCAATTTTAATTATTAATAAGGTGGACTTCCTTGTAAGGGAAATTCTATTGAATAATTATTATTTGTTGTGAATATTGAACATTATATTTGCATCTAAACTCAGATATCCAAATTCTCCAGACATTGTTGCATGTTGAGAACTTAGTCTAAAACTTCAGGTTTTAGCCTTTAGGCTTCACGAAAAAGAGAAGGAATATTTGGTAAAACAAATGGTTGCCTTGACTGTTGAAAAGCCGAATTAACAACTATTCTATGAAGAAAGGTTGAAATACAGATGTACACCTCAGCTCCAAAGGTTGGAAACCATTGTTAAGTTATATAAATATTATCTACACATGAGAAAAGGTGTAAGTTGTTGAAGATGACTAGCATTTTCCTACCATGTTTTATAGGTTTATCATCTTGAGAAATCAAAAAGGCTGCAATGATATTCACATTTTGAATGTTTATTGTTCAAGTCAACCTGTAGTAGCAGGTGTTAGAGATAGGTGTTAGTCATGCTGAAATATCACAGAACATATAATCAAATTATTTTTGTTCTACAACATTTTCATATTTTAAACATAACTGCTTATCAGGTATACCACCTAGTTCTAGCCTGTACGTGTGTTTGGTTAGTTGAAAATTACAGTAGTTCATGTATAATACATAGTGGTCCATATTGTAATGGTATTTCATATATGCTATAATATGTGATCTACAACTGCAAGACAGATCTTTATGTTTCTTTTATATACATATATGTCATGTATGCTATATATGTATAGCTCTCAGTAAGAACCCGCATAATAATGCACTTATCATTGGCTTTCCCGGGGGTTGACCCCCGGGGCACCCACAGGTCACCCCCGGGATTAGTAGGGGATTTGTAAATTTTGGCAAGTTTTTCATTCCTGCGGGGGCGGGGGATTATAGTCGTATAGTAACGAATCGTCCAACCCCCGGGACTACCCCACGGGATTTGCCAGAATTGGTATTCCTGTGTAAAGTTTATTATTATGGTATGTGTGACACCTCGAGCACATGTATTCGCTGTTATTCGCTTGAAAACACTTGAAAGCTGCTTTAAAAGTACTTGAAGTGTTTGGAGACTTATGATCAGATGCTAGGGTAATGGTGATAACTGTTGCATTTGGTATCATGGTCCGTGCATTAATATAACTCCACGCAGGGCCAAGAAAATCAAGAAATACATCTGTTACAATTGCAAATAAAGTTATGTTTGAGTATGCAGTTGACATATTTTTTAAAGGGGATCCATCACGCCCGGGGGCGGGGCTTTTGACTCAGTTTTCGTGCCCTGTACGGGGGTGTCCCGATGATAAGTGCATAAGAACCTGGTGATTAAGAACCTATAGGGTTAAGATTTTCCATTTAGACCCCATTTACATATCACGCCAGTTATTCTACAGTACCAGCAACAAGCACCTTCATTTCTTAAGAAAATAAAAAACCCTTAGCTTAAAAATCTAAGTAACCTAATTTCCCAGTACTTAAACACCAGTCATATAAGAACCTTTATATGCCAACTTGGAAAAATGCAGGTTCTTAGATGTTTTTTTACTGTATAATTGTATAAGTTATAGAATATTTGAGATACTACACACAGGAAATAAAACATGCTGATATACTAGATATACTAAAGATACTAGATAAATAATTTATTGTTTATTAATTATATGCCTTGCAGTTATATATCTGAATTATGCAATCATAATAATGACAGCCGATAGTCAGGTGTTTAACAACAGGCCAACAGTTGGTTGTTTGTCCTCCATGTAACAGCTGGGTGACAGTGAGGTTACAGTAGTGTAAGGGTGTGTTGTTGACCGACCATGGTCATTAACTGGCCGATATGGGGGATTGGGATTAGCTATGTTGTGAAAACCTCATTAGGTATGCAATAAAACGGGTGGGTACATACCTCGAATGTTTGGCTATAACCATAATATGTACCTCGGGCCTGCAGCCCTTGGGGATATATATGGCTTATAGCCTCCATTCTTGGTATGTAACTCTCACTTAGAGTTCAGAAATGGTAATCGTCTAAGCCTATTGTTTATTGATACCTTAGGGTATATATATTTAAATTAGATACGTCAGCAATTATCAGATTTGTTGTTTTATTTTCTTTAAAATATTCATATTATTGCTCTGATTGTTAACACCTATAATTAGAGGAGGAAGGATATCCACCCCCTGTATCTACCCCCTGTATCTACCCCCTGTATCCACCCCCTGTATCCACCCCCTGTATCTACCCCCTGTATCCACCCCCTGTATCTACCCCCTGTATCCACCCCCTGTATCTTGACAGGCAGTCATTCACATCCAGTGACTTAACAGACAGTCATTCATATCCAGGCACTTGACAGACAGTCATTCATGTTTAGGGACTTGACAGACAGTCATTCATGTTTAGGCACTTGACAGACAGTCATTCATGTCCAGGCACTTGACAGACAGTCATTCATGTTTAGGGACTTGACAGACAGTCATTCATGTTTAGGCACTTGACAGATAGTCATTCATGTCCAGGCACTTGACAGACAGTCATTCACATCCAGGCACTTGACAGTCATTCACGTCCAGGGACTTGACAGACAGTCATTCACATCCAGGCACTTGACAGACAGTCATTCGTGTCCAGGCACTTGACAGACAGTCATTCATGTTTAGGGACTTGACAGATAGTCATTCACATCCAGGCACTTGACAGAAACTCATTTATGTGCAGGTACTTGACAACAGTCATTCAGGTTTAGGGACTTGACAGACAGTCTTTCATGTCCAGGCACTTGACAGACAGTCATTCACTTCCAGGTGACAGACAGTCATTGTTCATGTCCAGGCCCTTCATATTCATACAGATTTTTATTCATGATTAAATGTGTGATTGTTTTTTTTTTTTAATTTTTACAAATAGGATGACGCTTCCAGCTCTTTACTTAATGAGGGCCATTCATCAACAAGTTTTAGGTAAGGAATTTGTCTGTGAACAAAGTTATTATTAATTCATTTTTAAGAACGATGCAATAATAATGTACAAACATTTTTCTCTTTTCTTTAGTACAACAGCTTCAGTTGAGTTTGGATCTGAAGAAAATATTGATGAATACAAATCAGAAAAATTGTTGTAAGTTACTATGTTTTATTTATATTCAATTCTTAAACATGCATCAATAGTTTGGTGCTACAGCTATGAGCACATGCTCACATGATGAAAAAGAGGTAACTAATATAAGGACCCTGAGTGCTCCAGTTGTCTGGAATCTTGGCTTCCGTCAATCAAAGTTACGATGGGTCTAGTTCATGCCAATTGCAAGCGATAAGGAAATTCTGTCAACTCAACAGCCATTTTCACATGATGCTAGAAAGTAACATGGCTATGCTCAAATATGATGATTTAGCATATTAAATAAGTGCCAATAGTTATTCCTAGATTTGGATGAAACTCAACAAATCGATAACATTGAAGATCAGAATTGAAAACAAGATCAAATGTATTAATAGACCATTTTTGAGATGCGCGAGCACTTTCAAAAATATCGCAGGCGCAGACATGAAAAAGAGGCATTTTCGGGCAAGATCATGCGCACTATTGACTCTGACCGAAAATGCTTCGAGATCATGTCTGCACCTGCGATATTTTTGAAAGCGCTCACACATCTCAAAAATGGTCTATTGAACAGCATTTTCTTAAATACCTTGTTCATTACATGGGTGACAATGGTCGTCTCTGATTGGCTGATAAGGAATTTACCGGAATTTCTTTTAATTTGGCCTGGGCTAACTTTGATTGACGAAAGCCAAAATTCCAGAGGACTTGAGCCATCCTGGTTATGTAATTTTGAAAATGGGTGTACAAGGTTTGCATATGGTAGAAAGTTGGAAATTCCAGAGGGGTTGGGGGATCCTTTTTTAATATCCTTGATGGTGGGGTTTTGATATTTTTTTGGAACCCCACAATGTCAAGTCAGCCTGCAGGGAAGGAGACAGATATTAAAAATAGAAAAAAAAATCAATTAAATAAGCTGGAAGAAAAAACATAGTTGACATCCTTAACTTTATTTAAAAACCATTTGAAAATACATCAAAATTGAGCTGCGGTTACAGGAAGTCAAAAGTGATTCAGATTTCTATATATTTTGTCATGTTTCTCCCAATTCCAAGATGGCGGACGAAACCATGAAGTGGCTTATTGTCAAGACCTCACTTTCAATTCTCCACCAAGTGCACTAACCCTAACCAAGTGGTCTCACAACTGTAGTGTTTTCTATACACAGAATTTTGCCATGCAAATAGTTTTGGGCTCCAGCAAATATGATCACATAACTCTGGTTTTGAAAGAGCTGATCAGAAGTGGTTGTCTGTAGATAGTTTTCTAACTTTGCAACAAGATGCTATTATGACTTTTAAGTGGTTAAAAGGTTTAACACCAGGTTACCTATCACAAGAGTTTATATTAAGGTCTGATATTCATAAAAAAATACCAGAAATAAGAGCATGTTACAAATACAAAAAACATTGATCAACTGCAGGCCAGCGCATGTTTTCATATAGAGCAGTCATGATCACTCCATGGAATAAGTTACCAGACAGCTTAAAATCAATAAGCTCTGTAGATAAATTTAAATCTGCTTTTGTGCCATTTTCATAGTTTGTAGTATATAATTATTTAATATTTAATTTAATAAGTTATATTTTATAATATTACACATTTTGTATATTTAAATATATTTATTGATATATTTTTGTGATTAGTATCTGAAAAGCTCTGTTGGGAGAATCTAATAATTAAGTATTATTATTATTAACAAAGAAGCTGGAAGCATCTTTTTACTTTTCCACAGATAGCCCATCACAAATCTACAGTGTCATTATTTAATATCAGTTGTTTGAACCCCCCTAGCCAAAATCCTGAATCAGCAGTGACTCCTGCTTTACTGACTAAATTGAGAATTTTTGTACTTGACATATTGGCCTGTCTCAGATGCCAAGGAGCATTTGAACCTTACCAGTTGTCTATTGCAGTTCTTATTTTCCATTATATTCCACAATACATAATATTTTATTTTGAATAAGCCTAACATTTTCTGTTTCAGTTGGTTACAGCATCCAAGAGTCAGAGAAAATTGCAAAACTGTTACTGCTGCATTTTTATTGTTTTTTGCAGGGTTTGGTAAGTTTGACCATTGACTGTTTTGTTATCTTGTCAAAAGTTCTGATACTGACACTACTGTATTATGTACTGTATATGTGTGTAAACTATAAAAATAAAGTTCAAAATAATTCAGTATATAAATACTTGTTTCCAATTTGGTCCACTGTCACTCACACACACACTACCGTGTGCACTATATTAATATATTCTATGCATATATAAAACTCAACTCACATTTTAATTTCTATGGAGGGAAGAAAATTAAGAACCAGGGATGAAACTGGAGGAAAACCCTCATGACAAGGGAGAGAACAGCACATCAAACAAACTCACAACTTGAGCTTGGGCTTGAACCTGGACCACAGCAGTGAGAGGCCAGTGGTAAACCAGTATGCCACCCAATTGTGTATTATTATACTAACTAAAGGATGTTACATGATGGCACAACAATATGGAGTTTATCTTCAAGTGGTAAAAATAATCCTAACCATGAGTAAGCACATACAGTGAATAAGTGATATTTTTCAACATGAGAAGATAAACTTCATATCTTATTATATATTACACACATCCACAAACAGAAACATAGTTACTATGCAAAAAACATGTTAAAATGAGTGGGAAAACATTCATTTGGAAGTGACATCATCTATATATAATATGTCACTGAGGTCCCACATGTAGTTCTTATTAAAAAGAGTATACAAGTGGCATATTTCCCAGTGTATTTCCCAGTAAAGCACTCACAGTTCACAGTTTAAGGCACCTAGAATCGTTTTCAGTGTTCATGGGATTTTATCCTGAATTTTTCACCTTCTTTTGTTTAATTAAAAGCAAAGAATGTGAGAAAGTTGAGATAAAATCATATGCACACTGAAAACAATTCTTAAACTTTGAGCTGGCTTATATAATGAATATTAATAATAACAAGGGATCAAATCTTCACTGAACAAAGGGATCATTTGATTACATCTTACTAACTTATAGAAATGAAAGAGTAATATTTTATGAGGTGTTTTCATTGTTGATTTTCAGTTTTTCTTATTGCTGGAATAGCCCTTGCTTCAGTACAAGATGATAAGGAAAACAGTAAGTATATTGTTAAGTTATTAGAGGGATAAACTAGACCTCTCATAATTAGGAGGGGCTAGATAAAGCAGGTTTGCCTAAAACCAAAAAATCAAAGTCGGAAATCTGGAAAAAATATACAGAACATAAACCCCAAATAAAAAATTAAAGACAAAAATTTTACATAATATTACATTGTCTAATCAAAAACCTAGTATGTTGTATGTAGTCTTTAATATGTGGATTGGATATGTGGAGAGAAACATGGCAAATACATTCAACAATGATCGACTCAAATACTCCAACCTCAAACTTTAACAGGAGCTGTACAGACTGCATGCATAGGGCACAGAGCAGTTTTCATGTGACTACAAAAACTTCACGGCACAGTCTGTGTTTCAAGGCACTGACTGTGCCTTGCCACAACTGTGTCAGTGCCATCTGTCTGTATACTATCAAAACAGGTAGAGTTTCAATTACGCCTTTAAAACTTCAAGCCTGCAGTGATGGTTTTTTGATCACGTGACAGTCTAAAAGATATCGTAAACACCAATGTTTTAGTCTGATCAAAAAACCATCCTCACAGCCTTGAAACTTCAACTGCGTAATTGAAACTGTACCTGTTTTGATAGTAAAAACATTCAAAATTCCATGCCTTGCAGTAACCATGCTGCAGTGTGCCATGATTTTTCGCACTCATGAAATCTCTCTAAAAGGGAAGGTTTTTGATCAGATAATGTATATAATTTTTTAGACAAACCCAGATATATAAAGCAGTTGAACTATCCAGATATTCAAAGTCCTGAACTCCTGAACGCCCATATTATAAACAGTCTCAGTTAAATAATAATATATTTTTTTATTTTTGCCGGTAGATCACAAAGCAATAATATTTTTTGTTTGTGCTGCTATTTGTATCATCCCTGGAGGTATGTTTGTTTTTAGCATGGTATCAACAAGATAGTAGTAAGATGATACATACTGCCCCTTCCCCCCCTCCTCCCATTATTCTCTATCTTAACAGAGTTTGTCTCCATCTCAGATTGGTAGCAATTTAATAATAATTATTGTAGGCTAATTCTGCCCTTATCCATCAATCTGAATATGCTCTCTCTTTTTAGGATATCACATTATATACATCTACAGGGCCACAAGAGGAGAAAGGGGTTATAACTTTGAGAGTATTCCATCATTTAAGTAATGATCATGATTCACTTACCTCATAATTAGGGTTCCTGAAGCTTACAAACCTAAAGCCCAGAATATGATTGGGTCAATTATGTACATATTGATAAGACCTTGAAGACCTTCATTTAAATTAAACATGATAAAAAATTCGTAAAAGTATGGATATTTTATGGTCTATTGGAAATTATATGCTAGGGGAAGTTGTGCTATTTACTATGAACACAATCATGTTAACATACTTTAAAAGAAGAAAACTGGCATTTGCCATTTCTTGTTAGCATAATTTTTTTGTTTGCAAGACATTTGAGTTCCAAGTTTATGCTTATTAAGAATTTGAATATTCTCAACTCACAGTTTGCTGCAATAAAGATTCCAGTATATTTCTGAGAGTATTTGATGAAAAACGAAAAAACCTTATTGTGCTTATAAATAAAAGCTATATTGATGGTATCTTTATTTTTTTCCTCTGTCATTTTCAATTACAATAACAAGCGGGTCATGGCTGGGCTTTATTACTGAATATATACATGTTGCTAATTAGAGTCCTTTCTTAGGTTGAATACCCATAGAATTTCTTCACAATGTTCACATTCTGACTGAGGATCCATTTCTGGCATCTCTGGATTACTATTAAAGCAATATTCATCTCCACGGTCCACTTAGTTCTTATGCAGTGTTCTGCAGCACTCGTTTCTCCATCTTCAAAATTTGAAGTATCTGCTTGGGTTTGAGCGTACATGTGTTGCGTCTGTTGTTGCCATGGCATTATTATTATTATTATTATTATTATTATTATTAATTTCATTTAAATTTTGCAGTATACTTGTATTCAAAACTGAAAAAGCACAAACTATGGTTGCTATGGGAACTTACTCAGTGGTGTCCAGGCTTTGTTATTTTTCAACTTGAGTAGAAAATATTTCACTAAATTTTTGCCTATGACCATAACAGATGTTTTTACCAAGCTGCCATTCCTTAAATTCCAATATCTTTTGGTAAAAAGGTAAGCAACATTTCACTTAACTATCAAAGGTCTTTCAATCCATGGAAGAAAAAAATTGATCATTGTAGCAACTTTAAATAACTTATCACATGTCAATTATTCAGGGTTTTTTTTTCTTATTTCAAGCCAAAGCATACTAATAATCCTTTCATTATCATCATCAACATGGTCATCACCTTTAAGGACAAACAATCAAAACGTGCATAAGTCAAGTGAAAGTTTCTCCCTCAAAATTCATAATGTGGCTGGGAATTGTGGCTTGGAGATGGGATTTTGTGTTGCAACAATTAGGCTGCATTCAGGGTGATGGGCAACACCAAACTATCACCTACCCCCTCCCCTTTCTGGCATACATATCAACCAATTCATTTGAATGTATTTGAATATTATTTTGTCGACAACAGTAATCTTAGAATTCCAAAGTGATTTCTTTATTTAATAGGAAGAACGAATAATTTTAATAAGAATTAATGTTAATCACACAGCTGCGACACGTGCGGGCTTTGTATTAATTTCTATTGATCGCTCCAAGCTCCGCAGTCCAGTGCGCGTTAGTGCGTTAGTGCGTCCTTGTGTTGTTTCGGTTCCGGCGTCCCCTTCGCGCCAATCAATTAGTGTGGCTGTTTTATCTACTGGCTTTCGATCTTTAGCGTTAAATTTGATCAAAAATGCCCCGAAAACGTAAGCACTCTGATGAAGAAGATGATGAAGAAGCACTTGAGGCAGAAAACGGAATACGTGGAAAGAGAAAAGCGGCGATGGAAGCGCGCGCTAAAGCAAAAGTAGTCGCCCGTGACGATCGTGACGATAGTGACGAAGAAGATGACCACGACGACAAAGAGGAAGACGACGATGATGACGATGACGATGACGAAGATTTTGAAGGAGAAGCAGACGATGATGAAGCTGAGGACTCTTCTAAAGAAAATGGTGAAGAAGCGGAGGATGATGAAGACGATGAAAACGAAGTCGACGAGGAGGATGAGGATGTCGATGCAGATGCTATCAAAGTAGACTGCATTGAAGCAGAACTTGAAGAACCTTCTAAAGGTAAATGTTTCTTTAAGCCAAAATAAATTTAAACAGTATTTTCCTTTATTTCAAAACAAGAAAAGGCTTTAGAACTTTAGAAGAAAAAGAGTTAGAACGTGGCAAGTTACTGGTCCATGATTTGATTCCAGTCGTCGACCTGACAGCACAAAAGAACCCTTGATCAATATTAACAAATTCCATCTGGATATCAGTTATTTGCTTGATTTTCCCGATTAAAAATGTTATTTTTTCTTAAAGGTCCTTAGGAGTGTAATATATATTTGCAGGGTCGTGCAAATTTAATATTTAGATCAGTGGAATACCTTTATAAGCATGCTTTCAGGTTTTAGTCACGGCACGTGCTCGATCCCTGACAATTGAATTCAAGCTAAATTGTTCTTATGTCTATGAATAAAGTCCTTCTTCTTTGTGTTTTCACGAAGAATTTTCTGGTATTATGAGAGCTGATTCTTCTTTTTCATATGAATATCTTATGGGAAAATATGTATTTTATGATATCAAGGGTTGCTTTTAATTTTATGTTTTTGACAATCTTTCCTGTTTAGCTTGACAGACGAGTTTTTTTGAAGACGAGACCTACAACGCGAAATGGCGGAATGGCTGAATATTCCAAAACGCGGAATAGCGGAATATTCTAAAACACAGAATTTTATAAAAACTAGACGCTCTCAGAGCAAGTATTCTAGAGCTCAATGATGAACATTCCAAAACTCGCCAAATCACCAAGCTAATCCTTACTTATTTGGCACAAACGTTTTCCTTTCCTGTGAAGAACAACCTTTTATCCTACTTTTCTAGTAGGACAACAGCTTTAATTACATTTGTATTTGATCACATATTCAAGTAATGATAAACATGATATAATGATGGTGTTTGTGTATGATAGAAAATGAAATATATATGATCGTACTGAAAGGAACTCAGAAAGACTTGCAGAAACTCAAGTAATAATTATTTTCTATCATACACAAACACCATCATTATCTTGTTTATCATTACTTGAATATGTGATCAAATACAACCCACTTAATGTTTATATTTTGATAACATTCCAACACCTTGGTTCACATTAATTTTATTGACCTTCTTAGTGTTTTCCTTGCGAGAATTTTTTTTGTCATCCACTTTCTTATTTTCATTCTTATTATATTATAATTTTTATAAAATTCTGTATTTTAGAACATTCTGCAGTTCTGCATTTTAGAATATTCTACCATTCTGTGTTGTAGGGTCGACCTTTGGAGATTGTATAATGTTGCGGCTTGAGTGGTATTTGGCTAATGATCAAAGTATACTGGTATCATACAGTTTAGAATGTCTGTAATCAAATTTAATCTTGAAAGGATACATTTATTTATGCTTTGTTGGTTTGTTTTTGTTGTAGATGTGGCAGGCTATGTTCTAAAGAAAGCAGAAAAAGCAAATCAAAAACTAGAAATGTGGTTTTCAGAGGAGATGAGCGAGACAATAGGAGATATAACTGAGGCTTTCAGCTCTCACTATGAAAACAAGAAATTACCAGTTTTACAAATTACAAAATTTGATGTTATTGAGGAAACAAACGAAATCTACCAGGTGAGATGTGTTTGCATGCAACCATTTTGAAGGAAACTCATATTGCACACAAGAAACAAAGTTATAAATTAATGATTTGATCATCAATAATGCCAGCAAAATATTCTAAGCCTTGACATATCCTCATCATTATTAAATATGTTTACAACACAATGCACAAAAGTATTCTCGCTCTAATGTACTGACATAATTTGCATACTTCTATGCACAGGTTTCTTGCTGCCAAACAAGCTTTTATATGCCTCATTAAGCCTTATTTGGTAAAACCAGCCATCTTCACATTAAAATGTGTTGGTTTAACATAGGAAAGCCTGTGCATAGAAGTACTATACAAATACATTGAATGCTACTTTTGTGTATTGCACTGTAACAAATGAGAAAGTAAAAACTGAGCATAGCTTAATTTGTTTTCTTTAGATTGATGTACTTGAGGCAAAGTATGATAAGGCCTACAGCATACGAGAAAAAGAACAAGAAACACAGGACATCAATCTGGCACAGGACTTGTACTGTCTAGTACGAGTTGATGGTACAGACAAGACATGGGCTACACAGTACTTTATGCCTGAAGAAGACTGACCTCTCCTATTTGCTGTTTCTTTGACCATTGTATCTGTAGAGTTATAATCACTTATACTGTATATGTAGTTGATCACTTATCATCTATTCTAAATATTTGCCTTTTCTTGATTTTTCCCCCTGGCAGTTTTTACAGCACACAAGTTATTAACCCACTTTGTAAATGATATTTTGTAACAGCAGTTTATTGTAACTTTCTTTTATACAATAAATCAGGGTAGAACTGCTTAAATCATCCCCCCTTCATTCTACTTCATACATATGTAAGTTAAGAAGGTTGGCAGGGGTAAGATGGGTAGTGTATTGTCAGTAGTATTTCACTGTTGATTATGAAAAAGATAGTGATTATATTGGAAATCTGCAGAAAAGAGTGTTTGACTGCAGAGATCTGACTACAGTGTCTAAGAGTAAAGTCTACAACCAGTGTGTTAAGACTGGTTTTCACTAGCGATGCAAGCACAAAACACAAGAAGGAATACCATTTTCACTAATAAATACAAGCACATACACAAGCACAAGTATCAAAAATGTTTATCCTTGTGCTTGTGCTTGTGTGGTAGTGAAAACCAGGCTTTTCCCCTCTTCTTTTGTATGGCAACAAAACATGGACCCTTCACCAAAAACATGTGAAGCAGTTAGGAACCATTTAGCAACATCACCAAAGGTCTATACTGCTAGTCAAACTGTCAGGAACATTTTGTCACAAATGAGGAAGTCTTGGAAAAAGCTAATTTAGAAGACAGAATCAAATTGGTCAGAAATTGTCTCCCTTTGATGGGGCATGTTTGCCACATGGAAGATGACAGACCACCTAAGGCCTTACTATATGGTGAGTTGGCTGATGGAACAAGAAAAGTTTGTTGGCCACTACTTCATTACAAGAACATTTGCAAAAGTGCTCTCAAGCATGGGGAGACTATGACAGATTGGAGTTACAGCTGTATATGCATGGTAACCATTAATCATTGCAGCAAGTGGATCAAGAGCCCTTACCCTCAACATCTGTCCCAAGATTGACATCAAAAGAAAAGAAAACCAAGAAAGAGGATGTGCAAAGCACAATTTTAGATAGGTGATATTTTTGAACCTCAGTGCTTTACAAACTATGGATTATTTAAATGTTTACTGTGTTCCTGTCTGCATCGGGCTCAAAGCTGCATGGTGTATTATAATAATAATTTATATAGTGATTATATGTAATAATCAATTGCCCTATTTCATTACGACTTCATGGCTTGTTTATATGAGGGGGAAAGATCAAATCGTTGAGAATAATAGAAATTTGAATAAAATTCTCTCTACTAAGAAACGTTTAATCTCAAATAGTCTGGTTTCCAAATATAAGGTGTATCAATATACACTTAATGACTGGTCCCGAGGGAAACAGTTAGTTTTGTTTCCCGAGAATCTCAATGTTTCCTGAGGTCCGCCGAGGGAAACATTGAGATTCGAGGGAAACAAAACTAACTGGTTTCCCGAGGGATCAGTCATTAAGCGTTTTGTTATATAGCTAATCATTTTAGACAAGTCAATTTAGATAATTTGAATTTTTATTCCGTGCGCTGGGCACTTGTATCCCGGTCGGGATACAGTTAGATTTAACTAGTATCACGTGAGCATCTATCAACCAATGAGAATGCTCGTTATATAGTCAAAATGATTAGCTATATAACAATGTTTAATAAACAATTATATTGCATTTGATGGCTGTTGATGCTTTCCTTTGTTTTATATGAATTTTCTTCGTGTTGTTGCTGTTTTATCCCCCTCTCACAACCATAATCCTTAGCTTTTAAACAATAGATTGTTTTGATGTGACGTCATAATGAAATAGGGCAATCAATGACCAGGAGTGTGTGATCAGGTTTAAAAGCATAATGCATAGCCAAGTGGTTTTAGACCTGATAAAACATGTTGATCTGCCAGATTTTTTCAACAGCTTCAAAATTAAAGCTCATGAATAATTCACAAACCTTTGGTCAAATTAGAGTGATCATGCAAGTCACAAACATGGACTTTCATATATTGAGAGAAGTTTGTATGCAACTGTCATGTGCAGTCCAGGTTTGTACATCACTGTCTTGTGCAGTCAGCCCAAAAAAGACTCCCACATTTTGAAGATAGCATGCCAGTCGCAAGACAGGATTGCTAGTTGACTACATTTCGTGGGTTGTCTGTTGGTGATTGTATGTGATACAGACATTGATTAGGCTCCAAGTCTTCATCTAATAAACTTGGAGGCACCTTTACCTCTGATAAAGTTGTCCTCATTGTTATTTTTCCCCTGCTGTGATAGTAACAGCCAAAGCTTAATAGATTAGATTAGATCATTAGTATTCTTTACATAAAGAATACTAATAAGGATGAGAACTTTATATAAAGTACTTATCCTCATAAATATTCTTTATTGGACTGAGTAATGTGATTGTTTGGCTGAGTGTAGAGTGTAGTACTCTGAAGATGACTTCCACTCACAGATGGTTGGGATGTCAGCCATCAACAACAACAGTCTTTCTCAAGAATATACTAACCTTTATCAGGTATATAAAAGTCCATGCATGTGACGTGTATGAACACTAGTACTCCAATTGGACAAATAGCTTAATAGATATTCATGAGTTTTTGAAATAAGATTTCATGCATAAATGACTCCTAATTATAGAGAATATTTCTCTTAATACTGAAGAGACTAAGCAGCCATTGGTTAATGGTACTTTATTTAATTGAAGTGACATCAGGTTTGAAAAAACCAAGAGAAATAAAACCACAAGGTGACTAGAAGGTTCTTATATTAGAGTGGAAAAGGATTTGAATCCTCATTCCTCCATACCTGCTATATTATAATCTTTTCCAAACAATAACTTTTGCAAAGTTGTTGTAAATAAGCTATTTTGCCAGAGGTTAGCATGCAGTAAATCTAAGTGAAAGTTCTTGGGTTTTTCATGCTTAAAATATTTGATTTTGTAATAACTTTACAAGTTATGGAATTTTTTAGGTTGAGTTGACAAAAAACGGATTCTTAAAGCACTAATATATTTCACAAACACAAACATGCAGCTAAAATGCAAACAGTATAACCGTGAAACAGAGTGCAAACAGCTAGTATATCTGTGAAACATTACTGGTAGTTATTACTAAATAGACAGTATGATTTTTGCAAATTCTGACAGTTGTTTTCTATTGTTTAATTAGCAATATTTTGTGCTATTTAGTCATTTGTATTTCATGGATATGCTGTTTGCACTCTATAACATTATTAACACTTTATGACACTCAAAGCTGCAACTAACAATTTATAACTTTAATTTTCTCAATTACAGCTGCTTTATATATCTTAAGGTGGCTGCAAGGAGTTATTTTTGACTCCCACTTCTCTATTTGAATCTGCTTATACCTGATGAAAGTTTTGAATGGTCATTTTTTTTGCTCAGCATTTCCATAGCAACAATAAACAAACTTTGAAAAACAGTTTTTCCTAAATGTCATTTGAAATCTGGCTAGCCTATAAATGTGAATAATTGCACTATATATAATTGTAGTACAATTTCAAGAAAAGTAATGTTTTATTTCAAATATTAAATCATTTTAAACATGTTTCAGTGATTTATTTGAATGTTTTCTTAAAACTTTTATATTAATTATTTAGTGTGCTCTCTAGTACAATAATTATTATTTGCATTTTGAATATTTAGGAAAAACTTTTTTTGAAAAACTTTTTTTGAAATGTTTGTTTATCCTTGTTATGGAAATGCTGATTAGCATAAAAAAAACCATTGTTCAAAAATTTTATCCAAGTCTAACATCTGATGTAAAATTAAGATTTATTGAGCTAAAGTAAGAGTATGTACAAGCAGATTTAACTCCTTGGAGCCACTTTAAGTGTTCATACTTTCAAAATGAATATAATTATTCATAATTGAAGTACCATCGTAGAAAAAAATTCTTTTTATCATCTACAAAATATACCAGCTATTAATTTTTACTGAACTCTAAAATATTTTTCAGAACTTTTTCTATTTTTATAAGTCACAATGTTTTCATTTTAATTGACTCCATCAGCTCTTGGACAACTGATGTTCTTTACTTGTCAATGGCACATAACGGACACCCATTAAATGCTTCCTTGTAATGCTGCCATCCTCATTCTTGTCAATTTGTTCAAGCCATTGATCCCCATGTGATGGCCCAACGGGAATGAACAGCCTGCCTCCTGGCTTAAGTTGTTTAATTAGTGGCTCTGGGACAGGATGTGCTGCTGCTCCAACATGGATAGCATCATATGGACCCTCTGGATTCAATAAATGTTATCATTAATACATCATCTAGATGAAATTATGTGAACTCAAGAACTTAATATCCTGAACTCCCATGAAGGACAAGTTTGCTTTGCATGCTATAAAACAGTCATTGAATGGATAATGAATAAATAATATATTAGTCATTTAAGTGATAAAATTTTACTTGACAACTAAATTCATTTTTCTGGATCTATATTTAACATTTCCTTACCTCCTCCTATCCAATTTTAACCAGGCAATTCCCCACTTTCATTACTAAATACTAATAATGTACTGTATTAAATATATTTATACCTGGTTCATGTCCCTCTCTACCATCTCCTACTACCAATATCACTCTCTTCTCTTCTACTAGGTCTGCATTGCCTTTACCAATATTTTCCCTAGACATTTCAACAAGCTCTGGAATGTGATCAATGCCCACAACTTTACCAGTTTTTCCAGTCATTATTGCCATTGCTGCAGTAAGATACCCACTTCCTGGAATTAATGAAATGTCTGTGAAATAACTCTGACATCAATATGATTCTTCTCACAGCTCCTCATCCACTCCCTATGGCCTGGCAGGGCATTTTGTTCAAAGTATTCCCTTCTCTAATTCAACATATACCTTATCTGTATGCAGACTATTTAGTATGAATTTGAATAATGCATTAATTAGTTTCCTTGGGTGGTGTATGCTGCTAACGTGTCACCTTTCACCACTGTGGTTTCAAAGGCTTGGGCCTCTGCAGTTACCATTATGTGAATTGAGTTTGTGTGATGTGTTGTTCTCTCCTTTGCTACGAGAGTTTTCTACAGGTACTCTGGTTTCCTCCCTCTGTAAACAGCGACCTTCAGATTCGACCACGAGTACGAGAACGAGTACGAGTACGAGTTTTGAAATTGGCCCTGTGCTTGTAATTAACACTGAATCGTATTCGATTTCCTATTTTTAATAATCTAAAGTTTCAATCTACGTACTCCACCACGGCTACGAAATTATAGTGCTAATCTTTGAGAGTTTAAAACTCATACTCGTACTCGTTCTCGTACTCGTAGTCGAATCTGAAGGTCGCTAACATCAACATGTGAGTGAGCATAGAATACTGAATGTAATGGTAGTGTGTGTGAGTGAAAAGTGTCCCCAATTAATGTGAAAGTGCAAGAACAACTAAACAAGCTGTTCATGTCTCATCTAAGAATGCATGTTAAAAAAACAGAAAGTCTGTCATATGATAGTTTCATGAAACTAGGAAATCAAAGGAACCTGTGGGTTTTTTTTTTTTGGAGGGGGGAGGTCCTAGGAAATGAGTGTTTACTTAGGGTTGGCTGTTATATCGATCCTTACATAATGCCAGATTAGTATAGAATTTTAACTAACCGGGGGGGGGGGGGCTTTTACCCCTATGTTAATATAACCTTGAATGACTTAATATATAAAAACTAAGTTTTGATATGTCAACCTCATATAACTTAATCTTTGCTTATCACATCATACATCATCAGTGTGGGCAGATACCTGATCCAACATCCAGGACAGAGGCTCCTTCAACTAGTTTGTCTTTTAACATCTCCAAGGCATGAGCATGCATGTGTGGGGCACTAATTGTGATACCATAGCCAATGTACTGAGGAGAGTCCTGGTAAGGATGATGAGTACAGAAGTTTCCGCGGTCTACTTTCTTCATTGCCGACTCTACTTCATCTGATTTAATTATCCTTCCTCTTTTTAGTTGAGAAACGAGGTCATTGTTGTTAACTCCATGTGAAAACCACTCCATTCCCGTGCTTGAAATGGTTTCTTGTGTGCCTACAGTCAAATGCTCAGCAGATGCTGGATTCTTGGGACAGTTCCTGTCTTTTGATGTGCAGTATTCTTCTGACGCTGTGCTAAGAGTAAATCTGTAAAACGTAAGGACCACAAATACGCAGCTCACATTCAACAAAATACGCCCAAACGCCAGAGAAATGTGCATGATATGAAAAGATGCACGTCCAAAACACCTTTCGTTGTTCCCTCGTCAGAATAACCTTACGCGAAGTTAGAACGACTACTGCTCGATTCATTCCGAAAATTTTACGAAGGTTTACCGAGGATTATAGATGGCGAAAAAACATGGTGGTTATCATGCCATTTCGAGTTTTGTAGTTTTGATACATACTTAGTTGTTTTACTGGTTGGACAACCCGAGTTACTTTTGAATGAGTGAGTAAAGAATTCCCTTAAAAGTCCAAATAAAGGTTACACATGTTCTAAAACGTCAAGGTCGTTATGGAAAAAGTCACCACAGGAACGGGGACAGGAATGAAGCTAACCATCCAAATGATAAGAACTAGATTTCCCTCAGCACCACAAATGAAAACTGAAGAACTAGATCGATTGATGAAGAGTATTGAAGCTGGGAACACACACCGAGCACTAATACTACTGGTAGGTGAAAACTTGGAATGTCAGCGGTTAGCAGTAATGGCGGACGTGTATTTTCCGTCTCCTGCTTATTTGTCATATTTTCTGTAATAACGTGCATTTAAATACGTATTCCTTCCAAATTTATATCAATCATCAATTTTGAAATGTCCAACAAGAATCAGTCTAAGTCAAAATCTCCATCTGCCACCGAGAGAACTGAAATTGGAAGATCCACTGAGCTTCAAATTCCTAAAGGTAAATTTGATGCCTTATCTTACCTGAAAGGAAACTATCCTAATTCTTTGTTTCTATCACCTGTTACTTCTTCTGAAGTTTCTCTTACTATCTCTGAGCTTAATAACAATAAATCTGTAGGCCCTAATAGTATTCCAGTCTTTATTCTTAAATTGATTAATACTCTCGTTTCTCTGCCTTTGTCTCAATTAATTAATGATTCTTTTGAATCTGGGATTTTTCCCAACAATCTTAAACTTGCAAAAGTAACTCCTATATTCAAAAAAGGTCTAAGGGATGACATAGACAATTACAGACCTATTTCAGTTTTAAACATGCTGGATCTATCCTTTGGAACTCATTACCCTTAAACTTGAAGGAAAAACCATCACTTAAATCTTTTTGTAGAACTATTAAAAAATCTCTCATCGGCAATTACTCTTCTGATATTTAAACATAATTTAATTAATCAATTGTATATATAATTTTGGAATACAAATTTAAGTAATTTTCTTATATATTATTTATTATTGTAAAGTTAGGTCATCCTCTCGATTAGTTTATGCTATTTAGGATGACCTTTTCTCTTTATATGTAACCTATTCCATTCTTGTAAATATTTGTCGTATATATTACTTATTGGATATTTTGTAAATTATATTATTATTTTTTAAATTATTATTATTATTATATATCAAAGAAGAATAAAAAAATAAAAATAAAAAATAAAAAAAAACAAACTTAAAAGCCACAGGAAGCCCATGGCCAAATCATTTCCCACGTCAAAATCAGTACAAATGGCGAATTATAAATCTTATGAATGTTATAAAAGAAATAAGGAACTTCCTTTCTGTGTAGCCTCCTCTTTCTAGCTGTCCCTGCCAATCCCAGTGCAGCAATCAAGCTTTTCATTTCTAGAGTACCTGTAGAGTACCCATTATTTTGGACAGGAATGACAAAAAAGAAACTGCACACATGCTTTGTGCTCTCATAATGCACATGCTCCCAACCAATCAGTATGCAATATTTATTACAGTTATTTTATAAAAAAAACATTTATAAATAACATCACCATATTCATTTCAATGGTTTCATTTCAACTGTTTTCATTGACAGGATGTACGTAGTGAACAGGAATTTAAGGTCAGCCGCTTACCCAATGCTATAATGATAAATCCCAACATCAATGACATGGCCTTAGTTCTGGAACAAATAAACTCTCAAGGTACTATGTTGCCCTATTATTACCAGTTCCATCTCATTATTTCATAGAGGTAGCAGCTCATAGCCCACATTTATATTGCATTGTTGTCATGTGTTTAACAAGTTTAGTTGCTTTGTATTTCAGTATCAAACCTTCAAGACAGGAAAACTGTGGTTGCTTATTGTTCAGTGGGATATAGGTCAAGTAGCTTGATACAAACTTTGGTTAATGAATTAGCCAAACCAGAATACAATGCTTATAGACAATCTATTGAGGTTTACAATCTTGAAGGGTCTATTTTCAAATGGGCAAATGAAAAGAGAACAATTGTATCTCATAATAATTCTATCACTACATCTGTTCACCCATATAATGTTATTTGGGGAAGGTTGCTTAATCATGAGTTACAAAGCTATGAACCAAAACTATAGACACAGGATGATGAAGAATATTATTAGAGGGGGATGTAAGGATTTGTGGTTATGCAGTATTTTACCATAACTTGTAATGTTCGATAAGAGGACAGACCGATAAGATGACGAATCGCTCGCGCACGTAGCTAGCGCGCGCTTGAAACGGTTTTTTCTTTCAAACTTTTTCTTCGTTTTTGGATCTTCTCTTTGCCTGTTATGGTCGCTGCGCCCATGGTTCCACTTGAGTTTGGATCATATCTGACGTCATTTCTATGTTCGATAGGAGTACAGACCATGGAAAAGTCACTTTGATTTGTTAATTTTACTCTGCAGTATTGCCTTATTGTTGGTGCGGATTTAAGGTAATTTTTACTCTGCAGTATTGCTGTTTTTTAAGACTACACATTTTGCAGTTTTTATGAATCTGAACGAATGAATGAATTTTGAATGGATAGAGTATAATGTATTTTTTTCTGGATTCTGTTTTATGGAATCCCCTGTCTGAGACAGAAATTAAATTGTAATGATTGCATATATCTGCGGTTACTGATAGTATGATATTGGACAGGGAGTTTCATAGTTGTTAATCTAAGTAGCTCCACAACTTTGATGAGTTTGGGATAATTGGAATAAACAAACTTCTTATAAGGGGTTAGAACCCCTTCAGACTATCCCTATATCTGCCACTGCTCTAGCTCTGAACAATCAGTATGCAGCTCGACATGCTGGAGGGGTGACATACAGGAACAATACTTCTCCTGTGAAGCTTTCATTACAAACTAACAAAATTCTCTCGCCAGTGAAAACCTACATAAAATCACACTAATAGTTCTTTTTAGCTATTCCCAAGAGTATCAGTTTCTTGAGAAGACACATGAATAAGGATACACTTCAAACAAAGAATCTTATTCCCAAGAGAATGACACTTGGTCAGAAATGGGACAACAAACCATCCAAACTTTAGCTAAAGAGGTCTATTAATTGTTGAACATTTCTAAATAGACCATTTTCGAGATGCACGAGTGCTTTCAAGAATATCGCAGGCGCAGACATTGACTCTGCCCGAAAATGCCTCGAGATCATGTCTGCACCTGCAATATTTTTGAAAGCGCTCATGCATCTCGAAAATGGTCTATTGAAAGCAATCATTGGGCATTCAATTGCAAATTTGAAATTTTAGTTCAAAAAAGGATAAAGGGTTCACTTTTTACGTGACCTTTTTACGTATCTTTTTGGGGTTGGAATGTGAAAAAGGAAAAGCTGTTGATTTTTAGCACATTTTAGCATGTTTTAAATTATCACTGGGTTGCCTGTGTGGCAAACTCAGTCTTAAAATAAGGGCTGTTTTTCTTTTTGGGGGCATCAGGTAAAGCACAATGCCTATATTGTGACATCACATGTCATGATTGGTTGAGAACTTGTAACCATAGCAATAGTCTGTCCAATGAAGTTGTGTTGTGTTAAGTAGGTTTGTGTACAAATATGATTGACAATTTAATAGAATTTGCCACATGATATAGAGCACCAGGTATTTATAGCTTTCAGTGTTTGGTCATCATTAATTCATTCATTCAAGGTTTGTTCTTTTATGCCATAACTAAGAGAATCTATGAACTATCTAGCTATGATCAAACTAGATCTTAAAAGATCAAAATCACACTGAGACAAACTACAAAACAAG
Source organism: Anthopleura sola (assembly GCA_023349425.1). NCBI lineage: Eukaryota > Metazoa > Cnidaria > Anthozoa > Actiniaria > Actiniidae > Anthopleura > Anthopleura sola. The sequence goes on along the minus strand of JALHLI010000014.1, from coordinate 6,935,788 downwards.
TGACAAACAAAGCTTTGATGAAAGCTGACTCCAAGAACTTGTAGAAGTCAGATGAGCTAACAATGATCTACAAGAAAGCGAACTGCCAACACTCCTTGTCGAATATTTCCATTTATGAAAATACAGAAAACAAAAACTGAGGGAAAAACAAATTACCAGTTAAACACATTTTGGCTAAGAGTATTTACATTGATAGAACGTTTGTTTTACAGTAAACAGTTTCGACACTGAAATAGATATGTCAATTTCATCAGCTAGTCTTGAAAGGTCACGGTACTCTAGTAGGTCAAGTAGAAACCTAATACGTGTTGATGAGTCAGTAACGCAACACTGTCTTACTAGAATTTTAAATGTTTTTAATAAAGGGGGACTTCGAACCCAAAAGGAACACTTTCGTGTGAAATAATAAAGGGTATAGGATTGGCGAGTGGGTGAGCTCTTGCCCAGGCAACCCAGGGAACGCTCCAAGAGCGTCTACTTTATCTTGTTTCAAAGTGGGGCTAAAATTAAACCAGGACCACGTCCAAACCGGCTCTCTCTTAGGGATTATTTTTTTCCCCCGACTATCATCCCCCACGCAGTCGTCACTACTTACTACACGTCATTTTTCTTTGGGAAGACGCTTTTTTCTTCCTCCCTTCCACTAAACCCTTCCCATCAAGCACAGCGCGAGTAAGAATAAATAGCGCAAAGTAAGAAGTGACTGGGTACGAATCTGTAGCAGTACCTCCTCTTACCTAACCTTAGCTGATTACCTTTCGTCAAAGCATCCATGCGTAACTCTGCGATACTCTCCCTGACAAAATGGCTTCCCAACCCATAGGTACAGGTTTCAGGATGGTGATGGGTCTTGTACGATCCCTATTTCCCATGGTGCCACGTATTAGCACAGATCAACTGGAAAAATTGATGGCAGACAAAAATATAGCGCGTAGCCTAGTTATATTGGTAAGTTTTTGCAGGGAAAATATGAAACTCGCGGTTAATGTCGAGCTCAAGATTCAATCATCCACAGTTCTATCAAGAAATCGCAGGCAGTTTTATTAGCCGTAGTCTTCTTGTGTGTGTAGGAAACCGTGTGTAGCCCAACTGTAACGATTATTTAAGACTTTCGGACTATACGAGCACAAGCTATACCCCTGCCATGGATATCATTAAATGAAGTAGATATTCATTTGTACGCTGCTGAACCTGCTGATCATGATAGTCATATACTCTAACAGCTGGCTGACACAGTCTGCTTTGCAGTCGTTCTTAGTGTCGGTCTCAAAATCCCTCCCCACTAATAGTCACTAATAGTCACTAATAGTTAGTGGGTAGGGATTTTGAGACCGACACTAAGAACGGCTGCAAAGCAGACTGAGCTGACACAGGAGTTTCGCGTGATGCGCTTATTTTAAGATACCGTCATTCGTGATTTCACATTGGTTTTCGTGAACATTTGTATTACACAGAATCCTTGTATCAAGGTTATTCATTCGTATTTTCGTGATTTGAGAAAATGTCCGTGATTCGTGATCAATACCCCCTGTGTCACCTTGCTTTAACACCTGCATGTAGCTGCGCACTATTTCAAAAATTACTGCAACATTTGGTTTTCACGAAATGTTACATTGTTGTTACGATACATACACCTATTTCAAAAAACGTTGTCGGTGGGAGATCTGACATATTTACAGCCAAACAACGTAGCCGGCTTTTAGATTGGAATATGAAGCATGACCTTTGGGTTAGGAATGTAATTTTTCGTATTTTAGCCAGAAAACAAAAGCGCAAAAGTTCTGTAATTTTTCGTATTTTAGCCAGAAAACATAAAAGCGCAAAATCACACTTATTGATTAGCGTTTTTCATCACCACAAGGAAGTGGAAGAGGAGGTACTTCTTTGGAAACCTCATTTCATGATCTTTTCAAAACGTTTACAAGTTTATCGCATGAATTGACATCATTTCATCCCTCACTAATATTAAGCATTTCAATCTAAACCCATGAAGTAAAATCAACATTGTTACTGCATTATAGATTTTATTTCAATGTGATTTAGATGCTCAAAAGGGCTTTAAATATCAATAAATTAACTATAATAATTAATAACTTTTTTGACACAGAATTCAGAAAGATTGAAACTTATTTATACTGAAGCTGTGCACTAATAATAATTAGCAGTTATTCGCCGAAGGCGAAGTGATTATCGATGAATATTTACCGAGCGGCGAGTCTTCGAGCTGCGAGGTAAATATTCATCGATAATCACTGAGCCTGAGGTGAATAATTGTTTTAGTATAAATAAAAAGGTGATTATTTCAAAAAAGAAAGAACAAACAATATTGAAAGTGAAAATATTTTATTTTTTAAAAGCGCGACGGTCACGCTGACAGCCATTTTGTCCGAAAAGGTGATTATCGGCTGATAATCCGAGATAGAAAACCAATCAGAGCGCGCGATTTTGTATAATCACCTTTGTATTTATACTAATTATTATTATAAGCATGCAGACGGCTGGTTATCACTTTTCCACTAATTGTATTCTAGCTGTCTCTTGTGGAATTTTGATGTCTTTTGCATATTGTGATTATATCTGTTCTGCCTGAGTGATTAAGCTAGACCAAAAGCATCAATCAAGCTATTATATAAAATTATTGTAGGACACAAGAGAGCCTGAAGAAATCCAAGTCAGTCATCTACCCAACTCAATCCCTGTTAACCCCAACTTGAAGGACATGTCTCAGTTACTGTCAATCATCAACGAAGCAAAAGGTCAGCTAATACAAGAATACAGCTTAAACAAACATTGTTTATAAAATGACATACAGTATACACCCAGTGGAGTGAGTAATGTGAACATCTGGGTGAGTGTAGTTTTGAGAAAGACTGTTGTTTGGCATGGTGGTGATCGACTGATGTTTCGACAACCTGAGCAGAAGTCATCTTCAGAGTCAGTGGGGAACTGATGAAAGACAGTAGATGGTATTTTAATAGCTCTGGAGTGGTGAGGTCATAAAGTAAACAAGTAGTTGGTATATATTACAAGTATACACCCAGTCTGGATGGCAGAGCACATATCATGTGTGTGTTTGGGGGTGGGGGTAGTATGCAAATGAATGGTGAAAAGTGTAGGAGGCCAAGATTAGAAAATATAAAAAGAATAGTATGCAAAAGGAAAAATAGTGGTGGAGCTAGGAAAGGGGCTAAAGCTCCCCAGCCCCCTGTCTCCACCATCCTTGCCAGTATATCTGGTATACACCCTGCTTCAAAGAAAATGTTGTTGAGCCAAAGGAGATAGGCCATAAATGAAATGATGGAGCTGATCATGAGGTCATTCCAAGATCCAAAAAATATTATACCTGAAACTGGAATGACTAGTGTTTTTTATTCTTATTCTCATCAGGAACATGTACATGTACATGTAATTATAATGTTGAGATATAGTGTTGCTTATATAATTGTAGTCAATGAATCCATTTTAAACACCTTGATGTATACCAAAAATTTCTTTCTGTCTTGGAATAACCTACTGCATATCTCCTTTGGCTCTTCATATTTTCATGTCAGACATGATTAAAACCAGCTGTGCTCAGGCTATATTTTCTCCCTATCTATAAATTAAAGGCAGTCCTGAAGAACAAGCAACTGTTGTCATGTACTGTGCAGTTGGTTATCGGGCTAGCATAATGACACAGAGATTGATAAAAGAATTAGCAAAACCAGAAAACATAGAGGCAAGAAGTAACTTACAGGCATGCAACTTGGAAGGCTCTATTTTCAAATGGGCAAACGAAGGCAAGGGTATGGTTGATGGTAAAGAAGGCAAAAAGACCAAGGTGGTGCATGGGATTGATCGCATGTGGGGAAAACTACTCTTTCCTGATATAGTTAGCAAGTGATACCAGTTCAAAATCTTTTTTTTTTTATGTAAAACATCCTTTTTCGTTGTCCTATAAGCATCTAGCAAGACTGTTACTTTATAAGCTCATTTAGAAATAAACTTATGCAAAAATGAAAAGATACTTTCCAGCGGTTATGTGTTAACCAGTCACTGGACATATTTATTTAGTAAATCAATAATGACACATAGAAAATAAATAAGTATAGTTCTGATCCTCCCACACTTTCCTTGTGCCTTATTTTTCAATTATGTTTAACAATTCAATCAATTTTAAATACTCAGGGGATTTGGTATAAGCAATTTTAATTAGTGATTTTCACATTCATCCTGATATGTATGCGCTAAGTTTTGAGCTTTCAAAATCTTCCTTAAAAAATATGCATGCCATTCAACATCATCAGTTAGTTCTGGATGAAATGCAGTTGCCATGAAGTTGTTTTGTGCAACTGCCACAATGACGGGTTTCTCACAAGAAGGTATCTTTACAGTTGCCAATATCTGAACATCTTTACTATCTATGGACAGGACAGCTGGGGCTCGTATAAATACACCATGAATGCCTTCACAACTGGATATATAGACTGTGTCATTTGTGATGCTTTCTTGTACACTTTTGTCTTCTATTTCTAACACAGCTTCAAAACTATTTAGCTGACGACCAAAGAAGTTTCTTGATGTTGTAATGTCTAGACCACCAATCTGGAATTTTCAACAATTTGTATTTAAAATTATTTATATATCTGATACATATATAAGATTTGCCTGCAGGCTGGTGCTATATGAAAGAACACAGGGTCCCCTTGGAGGTACATTGCACCAATTCCCAACCCCTTAAATTGGAATGCAGTGGAGAAAGGGCCACTCGGCGGATTCCACTGTAACAGTTAATTCTCATTTATTCTTATTTCATTTTATTTTGTCTACTTTTGATCACACTGCATTCACAGAAAACAGGATTTTTTTCTTTTCAATATTTCCGTATGTAGATATAATTTAGATGAATTTTATTATTAATATTATTACATATTGTTATATATATTCTTTTAGATATATTTAACAGATTGTGGATGGTTTAGCATGGTATGTCCTCTTATTTACCATGATATGATGTCAAAAGTTGGTCAAAATATTATGTACCCACTGATCATTTTGAATGTACCACTTTCAATGTCATTTACTGTATTAAATGTTCTTGCTGTAATTTTTTATATGTTGGTGAAACTAGCCGTCTTTTCGGAAATTGTATCCGTGACCATCTTTATGATATTCGTAAGAACGATCAAACCAAACCAGTTTCCCACCATTTCAATTTGCCTAATCCGACTTCGGACTTTATTGTTTTCGGTTTGTCTTTGGTTAGCAGCAACAATGATTGTCGCAAAACCAGAGATGGGGCTCATTCCCCTCTTGTATAAATGACATAATTTTATATAGTTCTTGCAATACCTGTATCATAGTTTTAAATACATCAGTGAGGTTTGAATTTGTTCTTTTTTAACACATGTGCAGATACATGTGCATTCCTTATCTCCTAGATCATTAATAGTCTGACTCTGATTTACTTGACTCTCTTAATTCACCTAACACCATGTCTTCATCACTGGAACAAGTGGATAATGTCTCATCCAATTCACCTTCAGATTCATGTTGATTATCCAGCTCTTCCTCATTGGTGGAGCTTTTTTTGTTTGTTTCTGTTCCCTCTGCTATCAATGACCGTAAGTGATTCATAATGGCACTGACTTTCTGTTGCTTGTTTTTGCCTTTCACTGTAAGCAAATTGTGCTTCTCAATGTATTTGTCTAGAATAGGCACACACTGTTTTGCTAATAAAGTTCCATCATTCATCATTTCATTCCAGTCAAATTCCTCGTAAGGCGCTGTGTTCTCTTTCAAATTCCTTTTTTTTTTCTTTCCTGTTTTTCTTTTTTCACTCATCATCTCTAAATGATTTAGATGTTCCAGGTAAGTCTTCACAAGACTTTCTTCAACAAAGTATTTGTTACAAAAGGTCTGAAATAATGCTTGCAGTATTTTTGATGTTGATTTCCTTATTTTTGTGGGCTTGCTTTAAACATGCTCTAGAGTGAAAATCATCCACTTCTCTCATTTTACCACCATTGTTTATATTTGTGACTGGTGTGTCTTCAACAGGCAGGTAGTGATACTTTGGGAGTTTGTTGGTGTCTGGAACTGGACGAGGAGTGGGAACCACTGACTTGTTTTCACAGTATTCGTGAAACATTTCTCCGCCAATCATGCACGATGTACTGACTTCATCTAATTCTTGAAATAGTTGTGTCCTGGGACTTTCACTCTTCTCACCTCTGACTTTGCAGCATTGTATTTCTGAATATATTCGGTATTAAAAAAGAACTGCCGCTCTTTTTTATTGGTGACATAGGCCATAGGTGACAATTAACAACTCTCTGAGCTCAAGCATAAATTTGAATGACCCTCCCCTTTAAGCAGCCTGTTTTTTCTTAACCCTCCCTTAACTTTTTTAGGGTCTAAAAAAGTGATGACCCTCCCCCTTTTTCCACCCCCTCCCCCCCTGCTAATTTCTGACAGCTCCCTAATTAGCAATTATTGGATGAGGCTGAGTATGAAAAAATATGCATAACAAGGAGAGTGTCTGCCGAAGCCGTAGGCTAAGGCAGATAACACTCTCTGAGGTATGCATAATTTTTCATATCATACAATAGCCAAATCCAATAATTGTTTTATTATTTATTCAAAATATTTTCATAGCAAACTCAATTGATCAGTCATTTAAGAAAGCACATTCAGTTAGCTAAGGTTGCAAATTGGCAAACCTTCCCTGTTAGGATGCCATCTTTGTTTGGCAGTTATGACTGACGTCAATCGTCCAATAAATTAAAAAAATATTGAAAGGATGACGTTTCTTTCCAAATTTGGTCAGTCAAAGCGCTTGTCAATCAGAAACGGGGAAATATTTTGAATAAATAATAAAAGATATAATGTAGATCCATCAAATATGCAGGCATGAAGACTATTTACCTTGGCCTGGCCTCCTTCCTTTTGTCCCTCAATCTGGTTTGACATTAAAATCAATCCAGCACAAGTGCCCCATACTACTTTTGGCTTGGTTTTATCATTCATCCATTCCTTGAGAACTGAATCTAGGCCACTTGATTCAAGAAAAATACTCATAGTAGTACTTTCTCCTCCAGGTAATATAAGACCATCTAGCTCTTGTAAGTCTTCTTTTTCTCTTACTTCAATAATTTCAATTTCAGTGTATTTGTTTAACTTATGTACATATTTCAAAGCCTTGAGCAGAGCTGCTTTATGTTCAAAAAATCCACCCTGTACAGCAAGCACACCAACTTTTAGGGTTACTGGATCTTTGCCATTCGCCATGCTGAAAAGAAAGAAAGCACTTAAAATGATGAGTTGGAAGTGGTTTCAAAAATGTCTTGGTAACGACAGGGTTGAGGAAATATTTCTTATTGTCGTGCTAAACTACCACTACCGGTACCACAGGCAGCAGCCCAATCAAAGCAATGCTCTTGGTATTAAAGATATGATTAATAACTTGCAGTAAAATTTCCTTTAGTAGTTGTTTAGTTTATACCTTTTAAGTTTCCTGGTGAAGTCTCAGCGAGATTTGAATCCTTCACAAGCATTCCTTACATAATAGATCAGTGCTAGTAACAACACGTGTGACTTGAGCTGTGTGACTTAGGTGTTTGGTCAGGCGTTCCTCGCAGGGACTGATGCAATACTAATCTTTTACAATGGACTTTTACAAGATTCAGCACAAGATCAAGTAAAAAATTGTGATAAATATATTGTTTTCTTTACTATGAATATCAAAATACTTTTGTTCTATTTGATACTTTAATCCTGCTATGAAAAAAAGAACTCTTTTGAAAACAGTGTTGATGGTTTGCCTGTGTTTGGGGTGGTTACATAATATTCACGTGGTATTATACTAGCTATTACTCTATTCAGCTATTACCAACATTATTCACATGTCAGATCTCGTCGGGTGATTCGTATATTAAAAGTTGTCTTCTTTTAAGGTTTTTAAATCAACATGGCTAATACTACACCTGTCGAACTGAGGAACGGAGTAACAAATGGTAAGTTAGGCTAAAGGGCATGATTCATGACTAGTTACCTAAAATAATTTGGAGGCCGTTAAGAATAAACTTAAGCTTACTAAAACAGTTATTACATGCACGTTCTTGCATCAAAATCGTTTAATATTAAGTTAGAATATACTTTTTATTCAATGTAAAAATTTCCAGGAATTTAATAACTGGCAAGTCAGTCGTTCATGCCTTTTTGAAAACACTTATTATAACTGAATCCCTGTTTCATGTAGAAGTGAGTAACTTATCCCTTAACCAGCAAGACAAACAAGATTCATCAGTACTTTCTCTATATAAGCACAAAACAGGTATGTTGTATAGATAATAAAGCTTCTTCTTGTTCTTCAGTTACAAATGCCATTGATAGTGTTGTTACATGATTGTAAAACCACCCTAAAACAAGTAAGGGTCAAGTCATTATGTAATATGGAGGAGGTGGTAGCCTTAACTCACCGGGCAAGGATGGTTTGAACCCATATGTATTGCTGTAATTCTATCCTTGTTTAGGTACATTCAAAGTCAAGTCAGGGCTTGCTCAGATGGCTAAAGGAGGAATTATTATGGATGTGACTACAGCAGAAGAAGCAAAAATAGCAGAGAGTGCTGGGGTAGATGCACATAATTCTCATTTAACAATAAAAATAAATCAATTTACTGAAATGGATAAATAAAAAGTCACATTTTTTTTATAGTGGGATACAAATTCACTAACTTAATACCAGTTTCCAATTTGGCCCACTGTCACTCACACACACTACCACTACATTATATATTCTATGCATACAACTCTCAACTCAAATGATGATTTTTATGGAGGGAGGAAAAACGAGAAAACCTGGAGAAAGAACCCTTTTGGCACAGGAGAGAACAATACATCAAACTAGTTCAACTCATTTGTGATCCAACCCAAACCGGGGCTCGAACCTGGTCCACAGTTTTGAGAGGCGAGCGATAAACCACTATGTCACCCATGCCATCTTAAATGTCACACACACAAAATATAACTTTTTAAAATATATTCTGAATGAAAAAATTACATTTAGATTACTTTTTTGTTGTTATTTCTTGCAGGCATGTGCTGTTATGGCCTTGGAAAAAATCCCAGCTGATATTCGGCGAGATGGAGGTGTTGCCAGGATGACAGACCCAAAGGTATCAATTTAATAATAACTTCTAGAAATTTGATAACTCTTAGATCAATCAGATAGCCATATAAGGTGTTTTAATTACTGTCATTCCTAGTGGGTGTTCTTAGACATCAGGTGGGGTAATTAAAACCTTTTTAAATTTAATAATTTTAATTTTGCTTTCGAAAATTCAGATACAATAAAAAAGATAATAAGGTGAAAATCAAATCGGAAAAATCGACTTCAATCATTTTTTTCAATTCAATTCAATACATTTTTTCATTTTTTTGGCATGTGTGTTAGTTTAGTTATAGACTCATAACTCATAATAAGTATAAATTTAAGTGAAAAAAGGAAACAAAAAGCATATTTTAAAAGGCAGCTCCCAAAATTAAAGTCCATTCAACTGGCAATGATCTTGATCCTCATACCCAAGAAACTGTGTCTTTACTTCAAACCGCAAGGAGCATACTTCACTGTTTTCTCAGCCTCTTTCATAATGTGGTTTCAACCCATGGTATACACATCTCAATTAATTGCACCTTTTTCTTTCCTTGTTAATCATGCTTGCATCAATTCTGTTGGCCCTTACTTCTGAGTTCATTGTGTATATTGGTATGTCCCAGTAAACTATAGGTCTGTCATTCTCATACATCCTCTTTGGTTGCATTTGGGAGTACCAAGGCAGAATGGTATCCACTAGATCTAGTTGCTTGAGGATTTCAAAGAAGAGAATGTTTAGAGCTGCATTGTGTCTGCTAGACACTTTGTTTGGGCTAATGCACCACACCCCACCAGGATGTGGGGCACAGTCTCTGCGGCTTTCCTGCACATTCTACACATTACATCTGTTCCAGTGTTTAATCCTGTCTTTCTTTGATGGTATACCTTCGTAGCTACCTATTGCTCATAAAGTCTGTGAATCCCTGCGACCGTATGTGAAGGACATGCTGCCCATTCAACAAGCGAAGCGAAGCAACTCTTTACACTGAGATCTTCCCACCTTGCATTCATATATATATATTTTTTTTTTATTTCTTTTATTTTTATTATGGTTAATAACTGGAAAGAAAATTATTTGAAAATACAAAACTTCTGTGCAGATGCTGAGTATATTTGCTATTCATTTACTATTTTCATTGAAAAATCCAGCATCTGTTTTTAAATTAGAGTTATTTCTGCATGTATGGAAGGATAATGTATATATGACTTTTATGGATAAAAAGTTAAATTTTACACCGTAAAAAATAAGAGAGATCACTTACTGACATTTGATCTCTATTATTTTTTACGGTGTAAAATTTAACTTTTTATCCATACTGTTTCATTAGAAACACCGACGCAGCCCACACTAGCTTACCGCTAGTTATCATCTATATATGACTTTACTAATTAAGATATGTCATGACATTTACTCAAAGCTGTCCAAATTTCTTTCTTTCTGGTCTTTGTTAATTCTGATAAATGCATTATTTAATAAAGTGTTTTTAGATGGATTTTCTTCAATTCTTATTAATGTTCATGGTAAAATATACGATTTTGTCTCTGCATTGCTGGTAAAAGAAAAAAAAGTATTAAGTGCTTGTGAATATTCTAACAATAATTCATGATTATTTTTTTGCAAAGTTGATCAAGGAAATCATTAATGCAGTCACAATCCCAGTCATGGCCAAAGCAAGGATTGGTCACTTTGCTGAGGCACAGATTCTTGAAGCCCTTGGTGTTGATATGGTTGATGAATCTGAAGGTAATGTTTGCATAACATAATCATGATATAACACAACACGAGAAACAATACAACTGTACTATATTTTACAGCATGAATAGTTTGATGTTTCCTATTAGGTACCTCTAATATTACCTTATTTTCCTTATTTTTAGAATATAAATCCTTTTTAAATTATACATGCATTACTCTTCTGTCGTAGCAGAATTATATTTAAAAAAAATAAAGAACCAGCTTTTTCAAAAGCAGTGTTAAGAGCTACTAATAATTCTCTATTTGCCATTTTTGAAATTTTCATCTTCAAAGAGCATCATAGAAATTGTTGTATGTATCATAGTTTGAACGATTTATTTGTTTCCCATTTCTCTAAGGCCCGGTTTAGATGTTGAAGTTCACAGGTGCCAAATCTAATGCAAATGAACTCAAACAATAGGTTTTGCTCATTAGCATTAGATTCAGCACATGTGAACTTCAACGTCTAAACTTGGTCTTAAATTCGTGATATGTATGTAGAAGCTTTGAATAAAAAATTAGCAGAAGTGTAGAAAAAAGAATATTGTTTTTAATCACTTGATGGAGACCATTTACTCAAAAGGTGTCATGCATGTTTTAGTGTCAACTGCAGTTTTTGCTGTCCTGCAGGCAGAATAAACCTCGTATTCCTGTCCTTTTATTACAGTGTTAACTGCAGCAGATGAAGCCAATCACATTGACAAGCACCCATTTAAAGTGCCATTTGTTTGTGGTGCAAGGGATTTAGGAGAAGCTCTCAGAAGAATCGCAGAAGGAGCAGCAATGATAAGAACGAAAGGACAAGCTGGCACAGGTAACTATGACAACATGTTGTCTTTGTCAGAATGCAGTTAACTCTTGGTTGGCTAACTTGAAGATAGCATGTTGGGGTTTGGGATGGTACAAGACAAAGAACCTTTAGTCAAGTAATTTGATTTTTTGACAATGAATTGTCATTGCTAACAGATTTCTTAAAATGCAGGAGATGTATCTGAGGCTGTGCGTCATGCTCGAACCATTCGCACCCAGACCCGCCATGCACAAGGTCTAGACACAGCTGAACTCTACACTTATGCCAAAGAATTGCAGGTCCCTTTTGATTTGCTTCAGCAAACAGTACAGTTAGGACGTCTCCCTGTTGTCAACTTTGCAGCGGGTGGCTTAGGTAACTACAGCTTGTCTTGTTTAGTTGTTGGTTGTCATTTTGTATGAGTTGAGTTTCATAAAAAATGAGGTGTATTTTTCTTCCTGCAGCCACTCCAGCTGATGTTAGTCTTCTAATGCAGCTCGGTGTAGATGGTGTGTTTGTTGGATCTGGCATCTTTAAAAGTAGTGATCCACCCAAACGAGCTTGGGCGATGGCACAAGCTGTAACTCATTACAAGAATCCTAAGAAACTTGCAGAACTCAGTGAGAACCTAGGAGAGGCCATGTTTGGGCAGCCAGCATCAAAGGCTATCAGTTTTAAGTAACATGAGCAGTAAATTAGTTTTTAATTTCTTTATTATGGATACATGGATCGTATTTATTTATTCTCTATAACTCAAGAAAACTACCCATCACATTTGCATACTACTAGCTGATGAATACAAGCAACTTTAGTCTTCCTAATGCATGGTTAATGTAAGTAAAACCTTTCAGTGTTCATTTATTTCGAGTTTAGTGGAGTAACCTTAATCTAGTTATAACATGATCGTGTATCGTACTAGTCATTACGTACAGTTGTCCTTTTAATTCTTATTCATGTTTGGGAAATATATTTTTTTGGTGAGCATGGAGATATGGCATGAGATCTGTTTTTGTCTCATATCAGTATAAAGCTCTGCCATGGCTTTGTTGACTCGTGTCAACATGCTAAGAAGGTCTTCCTCGTGTGAGTAGGCCAAAAACACATCCACAAGACACGCAATAAACCATGAACCCATCAATACATTTGGGTAAGCGTCATACACATCGTAGCTGGCATCGTAACGTCTGTACGAGCATTTTTCTTTGGTAGTTGAGTAGGCAATCAAGAAATCCGAGTCAGAAGGCATCTTGACAGGGAACTGTTCTTCGCATTCACTGTCAGATTCCACAACGTTGGGTCCCCTGGGAACATTAAAGCCATCATCTTCATTATCTCCTCGACATGCTTGGATGAAGAACAGCTTGGGTTTGGTAGCAAAATGAAAACATTGGTTACCTCGAAAGAGAGCTGTGATATCATCAACTTTGATGTACTTGTTATCTGCTGTTTCTATTCCTTTGCTGCTACCATGACTCATGATGAAACACATAAGTCCGTCGTGTTTTACTGAAATTACACGATATACTTCATTACTAGGTAACATAGTACTAGGTAACATAGTAACGTGGATAAAATGATAAAATTCTCTCTAATAACCTAGCTTTCCCGCCCCACACCTTACACACTTCTTGTGAAAACTGAGTTAAAACATTATACCTGATTAAGATGCTAAACCTTGATTATAGGTATGCACGGTATGCACTGATATATGAGAGACAATCGTATCTTTCGACGGGTCCCTCGCAACCCATCCCAGTACCTACCTACCCATACATCCAGCCATCCATCCATCTACCCATCCATCCATCTACCCACCCCCCATACATCCGTCCATCCATCTACCCACCATCCATCTACCCTGATCCATCCATCTATGCACCCCCTCATTCATCCATCTATCCACTCCCTCATTCATCCATCCATCTACCCACCATCCATCTATCCACTCCCTCATCCATCTATCCACCATCCATCTATCTACCCACTCTTTCATCTATCCACCATCCATCTATCCACTTCCTCATGCATTTATCCATCCATCTACCCATCATCCATCCATCTACCTACCCTTTCATCCATCCATCTATCCACCCACCCAACTTTTCATCTATGCTGGAGCTTAACTGATATTATTGCAAATATGCAAATCTAAACCACGCAGCCAAAAGAGATTACTTCAACGATGGTAGCTACTCATACGGAACGGACGCCAATTACAACTGAGCACGTCGCAATGTATAACCACATTTTACATACTTAGATTTTGATCCTTTTGTGCTTTGTAGAAAATTTCCAGCATGTCATCCTTCTTCACATCAAAGTAGCATTTCACAGTGTCGAAGTGAGCTTTCTTCAAAAATTTTCTCAGGTTATTTGTATCAACTTCAGCGCCATTTCTTGGAGCAGGTCTTTTCTTAAAGTTGACGTTATTGATCAAAATGACATAGGGATCCTTTAGACCATCGTAAACCTGTTCCAAGAAGGAAGCCTGTTTGATCAAGGGTTTCTGGTCTTTTATCTTTGCAGCAGCATAAGCGGCTTGAGTGTCAACCATGGCAGAAGCGCCTTTCCCTGTTATGTCAACTGGCACGTCTTCTTTTGGCTTAGTGAATGAATCTTTCTCGTCGCCTTTCATTGAGTCTGAAATATAAAATTCAATGTAGTCAGTAATGATGACTAAAGTCATTACGACAGACTTTCAATACGAAGTTTCTCTTTCATATTTCTGATGATGATGAAGTGTTGCTGTTCCAACCAACTCAAACTCTTTAAGCATGACATTGACGAGTATAAACAGAAATTATCTAACCTTTTTCTATCTTCAAGGAAAAGGAAAAGTTGGGATGTAGGCCGTTAATTTCCGTACCTCCGTTTTCCATCGGCGTGTCAGTGCTGGTTTTATCCTCGTTCACCGCACATTCACACCTTTTCCCACCAAAATTATCACAATGACAGGCCATTACTCGTTCATAGGCCTTTTGGGCTTCGTTAATACGCTCTTGGAGGAAGTTTTTGCAAAATTCCTTTGCCACTTTGTTGCTCTGCTTTTGATCCATTCTCGTATCTCAATGTGGCAGCTAAGTACTAAACATATTTTAAAGTCCTGCTTCAGCTTCACTTTCGAACTCATCCAACATCCGCTGTGACGTCATAACATCTGGTTTGATTTCCGTTCAATGCACATCAAGTTAAGCTGTTGCAGTAGTCTATACTGTATGTATAAAACCTTCATCTAGTTTCAGTAAGAGTTGTCTATTTGACAACTGTATTACTATTTTACAAACAGCGAGAATAGATGTTGAAAAGGTTTAAGCTAGAAGGAGGAGAGTAGCCTTGCAGTAGTCGGGTTGCCGATAGCGGGCGAAACTAGCATCCTGAAGAGTTCCTTCCGTGATCAGGGTACGATCAGAATAGAATAATAATGACCTGAATAATGAGTGTTGCTGAACTGAGTCTTTTGATGACGCTGTATGCTGATTCTGACCGGGAAATTCCCATAACTATCGACCATGCGGATTAATGAAATCATAGAACCACATGCCTCTCGCTTCCTTCCACAGCCCTTCAGTCAGGTTGCTTCGCGCCCACCTAGTTCCAGTGATTATCTTGTAACTAATGGTGTAGTAACAGTCGCCGCTATTCTTGCGAATATTTGGGGGGGGGGGGGGGCTGGGGTTAGAAACACGCCCTTGCAACAAAAAAAAAAAAATCCAGTACGGTCTAAGCCGAACGTGGTATGGAAGGGCCATTTCTTTCGATAACAAACTAATCTCATTTCATAAGTTAGCCGCAGTTAAATGTCTATATTTGTAAATGAGCTTTCTTTCTAAAGTGATTGGAATCTTTAGTTATTTAATTTTGTTATCTTTGTTAATTTATGGCCCTTAGGCCTCGTTTCTATTCTTTTGTTTGAACTAATGTCCGGCTTAGAGCGTTAAAGCATGTATATCAAAAAGTCCATATCGTTTATTTATTGTAGCAATTGATACAAATAGAAACTCACAGTTAGTTTCTACTCGTAATGATATTGATTATCAGTTCATTCTGAGTTATTTCAGTTCCACATCCAGACCATCAAGAAGTTTAAATACAGAAAAACTATTAACTCGTGAAGTGTTCAAAGTTCACTGGCTGGCCTGACACGCTACCGAAAGAAGTCCGTTCAAAAATTCGACCACCGACGGAACCTCTTGAATTCCACGGCTGTAGGCGTTTGGATCTTGTCCGGATAACACAGTTCCATGTAAACGCTACGCCTAAACGTAAAACTTTTTGAACGGTTAAAAATTCATCCTTACTTTATAGTTCTTCAAAATTATTTCTTTTTTGTTTCTCCCTGTTTTGTTCTGATTGATCAGTCTCCAGCATAATGTGCGGTTTGTTTATACCCCATCCCCCCCCCCCCCCCCCCCCCCCATAATCACACACAAAAAATGAAATCCCAGCAATGTATTATGGCCGGTGCTAAAGTAGTAAATTAGACATTCTAAGAAAATTCGAAGGGATTTTTTTATCTGACACTTTCTTTCTTTCTTTTATACATGGAAAAATCGACTTTGCCTATTCGAAGAGGGCTACTGATTGTTGCGTGATTTCCGGTTCATGTCACGCATCTAGTGAGCAAGAATACACAGCATAAATTATTCCAAAACAATAAGAATTTCTACTAATTAAAATTAAATCGACTTTTTTACGACAAGAATCTGGCTGACGTTGGAAGCTACCGATGATGACACAAGATATATCACTACTGTTTCCTTAAGTGTTTGGTTATTTTATTATCAACTTTAAGGTATGACAACGCACCCTTGAAATGCTATTGTTCGTAACACAAGGGCGTGACGTTAGAATTTTGCCCATTTAATTCAACGATTTTGTTTTTCAATTCTTTATACAAGGTAAGTGTATTTAAAATCAAGACCAACAGTAATACCACGATAATAAAAAAACAGATAGAAAACCATACTTGCACAATCATCCATCATGCATCCTAGGGTATTATTTTGATAGGCCACAGTTTTCAATGCCTTCGGTAGGGTGCATTGTCATCAAACAATTATATACATTTTATTCGCCAAACCCATTCATCTCTTCATTCCGACAATAGCTAGCGGTCAGAGTGATACCATACTATCTAGTCCCCTGACAAATTCGAATACGAGGGATTTTCCACGAATCAAATTGCAGAAGGACATTTATGGTTTGATCTCAATTGAGGGTTGAATGAAACCGCGCATACAACAAATATTGTTTATGCCCGGCCAGTACCATAGCGTATTTTAGCTTCGCAGGTGACTTGGCCGATCACATTTTGGTTCATTCTAATGTTATTCTTTTCGTTGTATTATTGCGCACATCCTAATGTTTCAAAAACAACGGTTGTGGATGCAGAAAAACGCCCGTGAATTACAAACCAACTTATAAATCATGGATTCGTACCAGTGAGAGAGAACCAATTGGGAATATCTGAACTTAAATTATTTGTAAATTAGGCAACTACAGCTGGATCGAGAAAATGGCGGAAGCCGGGAATAGTGAGCAAACCGACCAAGAAATAGTCACCGAGAAAACCGAGATATTGGACAAATGGCTGTTGGCATTGAAGGAAGACCTGGCGTCTTGGATTAGTCGATTACTAAAAATCGAATTGACAGTGGATTCCTTCACGAGTGTGCTCGATACGGGAGTCGTTCTGTGCAGACTTGCTAACTTCATTCAAAATACAGGAGATCAGTTCTTCATTAATAACTCAGGTTTTGTACGGGAGGGTGTCTTTCCTCCGTGTGGACTAACATTCAAGGAAAGAGGAGCAACCCAAGGATCGTTCATTGCTAGAGATAATGTGTGTAATTTTATTCGCTGGTGTCGCGAGCTTGGTGTCCCCGATGTAATCATGTTCGAGACTGAGGATCTAGTTTCAAATAAAAACGAGAAAGCTGTTTTATTGACTCTACTCGAGGTAGCGAGAAAGGTATTTAAATTTGGCGTAGATCCTCCAGAATTAGTAAGACTAGAGAATGAGATCGATGAAGAGTTGGAAAACGAATCCGAGCCAACACCGCCGATTAAAGTGACAGCATTGAAGAAAAAACACAAGTCTCACAGCCTAGACGATTTGGTAAGTAAAAAACCCATTTACTTGTAAATTACACTACACTAAAGCCGTACGTACATGCTTTTCTGAAATCTAATAAATCACCGAAGGTTATAGTTTCTTTTTCATAGAAACGCTTTTCTTTTACCGATAAACACAAAATATTCTAATCAGATAGCACCATCCAGAATAATTTTTTTTTTCATTGTAGTCTCGCAGAATGCTTTTGCTATTTTCCTTATGAGCCGCGCGCGTCATATATCTATTTGCATTCGTAGGATCGGCTGCTTGGGGGGAAACATTAAATTTATTTATTTGATTGAAGAACTTTCTCGCGGGTTAGCCGTGCGTACTAACTAAATGTTCGGTTTTCGTGCTTAATAAAAATATATCAACCGATCTCGGCATATAATAAAATTAAATAACCTCTGGATTGACACACGTGGGTGGTGAAGTTTATGGTCATGTTCACTCAATCGATCACTGACTGCATTCAGTCGTTCTGTATTATCATATGCACTACATGGTTTCTTGTAACTTAATCGTAGAACATTTGTCGGAATTCAAACCTAGCTCAGTCGATCCAGTCGATCAGATTAGAACTAGTAATCACATGATGACCGCTAGTAATCTCGATTGTCCTTCCATTTGGTGTTCATTCTTGCATCCTTGTATTTCCTTTCATTCAATGCTTCATTGCATTTCATGTGTCAGTACTGTTTGATAAACAAGACCTTAAGGCTTTTGAGAAATCAAAATACATTTATTATGTTTGATCTCGTAAGAATGTCACCTACTTAGAGGAAATCACAAATCAGATCAGCCAGATGTACATCATGGCACACATTGTAAATCTCATTCTGTGTTGAGCCTTTTGCGTCGAGGAATCAGACATTTTTTCAGACCAAAATAGAAGTTAAAATTTACGCATAGAGTGACATCATCGAGTTGACTGGAATACCTTCAAACTTCGAAATGAAGGAAAGCTACTTGTTTTGTATGACGATAAATGTTGTGAGCAATGTTGATAAGACAGAACGATTTCTACAGTAAACCTGATTATAAACAAGTTTTAAATTAACTGCACGTGCATTCATTAATGAGTGACCATGCTAAGGACAGCAGAGTAATTCAAGATTACTGTTTATATCTAGCCAATGACGTGAACGGATATTGGCTTTCCCTCAGCATTCATCATATTTTGACAAACACTTTATTTGGCTTTCAGTGTCCAAGATAGTTTTTTTTTCTTATGCCTCAATGGTTGATTTATTGCGAGATAACATGTCGTTGTGGATATAAAATGGAAACTGAATCACTGGGAAAGTAACGGTGACATATATTTCATACTTTAATAAAATGATTTGTAACGTAATTCAAGTTATGCGGAATTTGACTGTTGCTTCAATATATTACAATCAAACATGAAAAGCATGAATCATAACCCTCGACCTCGGCAGTCATAATCAAATCATTATGACAAAAGTTTTGTTTAATAATCAATCTGTGTCGGTATGATTCAACTCAACATTCTTTCAAGAATAGACCAAAAAGCTGCTAACAGCTGGCTTTTTCAACAACTGCCTGGCTGGGGAACGAACTAAACCAGATATTTTTAAATGGATCGGGAATTCTTATTCCGTTGCTTACATTATCAAATGTAACAACAATAGCAAAATGATGTTTAATCGATTATTGGTGTTCATCTGGCCAGTGATCAACTCAACTCGCGAATATCCATTTAAAAAAAAAAAAAAAAAAAACCTTCAGCTTGCTAGATGGGGTCTTCTAAATGGGGTCACAAGGCTATCTACCCAACCATCATCAATGCGTCATGGTAGCGTGCATGAAAGAACTTCCTTTCCATTATTATAATATCAGTTAGTCATTCACAATAACAGTGTTGAAAAAATAGAAAATATGACAATACATAATAATCACTGAATAACTCTTTTGTTTTATTAGATGATAATATACGTTATTTATTTATTTATATATATATATATATTCCGCCGTTCTCAGGTTTTTGAAGTTCAGAAGAAGTGTAAATGTACGACAAGGTACCCAATTCAAAGAATCTCTGAAGGGAAGTACAGAATGGGCGACAGTAAGAACCTGATTTTCGTCAGGGTAAGTCAAACATGGTTACTTTGGCAACCGATCATATTACTATGGATACTATTACCATAGATACTAAAATATGACATTGCTTCCTTCTGTGTAGGTGATGCGTAAACACGTGATGGTGCGTGTGGGAGGTGGATGGGACACTCTTGATCGATATTTTGAAAAGCACGATCCATGTAGAATCATAGGTAAGCTAGTCACAGGGAGCCCAATTTAGATAAAAGTAAAAGCGCCTTTGTTCGTGCGCGAAAAAAAATGTTCTAGTGCATTTTTTACGGATTTTTTTTGCTCGTTCGTATTATAGAGAACATTAACTTTACTTCTAATTAAAAAAAAAAATTATTAAACCAGATTTTTTCCCGATTTTATTTTCACCTTTTACATATATCTAAATTGGGCTCCCTGTGGTTGCCACCTGTATTTGATAAATGCAAGAACCCATGGTCTCTTGCAGGGCCGTACCGTAGCAAGGCCAAAAATATTGGGGGGCCCTAGGTTAAAAGTAATGGGGTGTTATATTCTAACTAGTAACGTACCTAATATTTTCAGTGTTCAATATACAGTACATCCGAAATTATTGGGGGGGGGGGGGGGGCTACCCCGCTCCCCCTCCCCCTACTACGGCCCTGTTTGTTAAAAGAAATGAGAATAGGCAAAACACTCGAGAAGCGTTGGAGAAGCACTCTGTAACGCGTCATGCTTCTCCTAACACTTTTCTCGAGTTCTCGTTTCAACCCCGCGTCCTTTTTAACTGCACAGCACAACCAACAGAGGTACCATATTTTTACAGCTCATAGGAAAACTTCGAGAGCAAGTCGGCCTTCATCAGCAAACCAGCAGCAGACACACGAACTATTTGTTCGTTCACCCAGTTCAATGAGTACGGCCAGTGTGTCAAGTACAGAAAGTTATGACTCACATATGAGTGTCAGTTCAACACCACCTCCACAGGTAAGCAAGAATCCACTGGGGGGGGGGGGGGGGGGGGGGGTTGGGGGAACCTCTCTCCAATCCCTTCTCTTCCTCATAAATATAAAAGATAATTTCCATGAAATATTATATTAAGGTCATTTACCCATTTTACATGAAATGTCAATCAAATGTCCGTTCATGATAAATCAAACATTAAAAAGTATATAAAATAATCGGTTAATTGTTTATTTAGATATGTACAGTGATATATGAATGTACGACATATCGTATATTTTCTATTTTAGTGTTTTCAAGCCAAAACTATTTTAACAGTCTTCAAATCCTGTTTCGAGTTAGTGGTTTGATACGATAAAATGAATAAGATTCTTTATTGACAACATGTGAACATCCGGATGTCTCCGTGGCGCAATCGGTTAGCGCGTTCGGCTGTTAACCGAAAGGTTGGTGGTTCAAGCCCACCCGGGGACGACTTTTTTTTTTAATCGTGATGAACATTCTTTTCTCTTTTCACATTTTATAAAATATTTGTATGTTAGTGTTTTTTTTTTATTAATTGAAAAGTTTAATTAATTTCTATTTTCTAGGTATATAAATATATAGCCGTGAATTTAAGGAAAATGTGCTTTTCTTGTCTAAGTCGTCTAAGTTTATTGTAATGTATTCTTTATTCTCAGTTATCCAATAATTTGATAATGATTGTCAGTTCGTTCGTTCGTTCGTTCGTTCGTTCGTTCGTTCGTTCGTTCGTTCGTTCGTTCGTTCGTTCGTTCGTTCGTTCGTTCGTTCGTTCGTTCGTTCGTTCGTTCGTTCGTTCGTTCGTTCGTTCGTTCGTTCGTTCGTTCGTTCGTTCGTTCGTTCGTTCGTTCGTTCGTTCGTTCGTTCGTTCGTTCGTTCGTTCGTTCGTTCGTTCGTTCGTTCGTTCGTTCGTTCGTTCGTTCGTTCGTTCGTTCGTTCGTTCGTTCGTTCGTTCGTTCGTTCGTTCGTTCGTTCGTTCGTTCGTTCGTTCGTTCGTTCGTTCGTTCGTTCGTTCGTTCGTTCGTTCGTTCGTTCATTTTTCATTTTTCATTAATTCATGCATTCATTCATTCATTTTTTCATTTTTCATACATTCATTCATTCATTCATTCATTCATTCATTTTTCATACATTCATGCATTCATTCATTCATTTTTCATACATTCATGCATTCATACATTCATTCATTCATTCATTCATTCATTCATTCATTCATTCATTCATTCATTCATTCATTCATTCATTCATTCATTCATTCATTCATTCTTTTTTACAAATATTAAAAAACTTAAAGTTTTAATTGTATTGCTTTCTATAGTCTTAAAATATACCAGTTTCGCATTCGATGCAAACCGCTGTTTTTGAAGACCATATAGACTCATTCGCTCAGGCTTATCCTGGTTTATAACCTATTAGCTATTCAAAGACATCATTAAAAGTCCGTGGGATTGGTAGTATATATTCATATTGCGCAATCTTTACATTACAGTTGGTTGTAGCTAATGATTTGCTAAAGTCAACTGTAATGTAAAGAATGTGCAAGTTGAACAATACCAAAGTTTTGAAATCCCACGGACTTTTATGATGTCGTTGAATAGCTAACGGCGAGGCTAAGCCTGAGCAAATGAGTCGGTGGTCTTCAAAACGAATGCGAAATTGTTGTATTGAGTTTTTTCCAGCAAGAAATCTGCTTCGTTTTATCGACCTATTATTATTATTCCAGGCAGTCAGTAAGTGCGGACATTCTCCTCGCCATCGCACGTTATCTGGAGGAAGGTCTAGTCCAACGTATGACAGGTGTTTATCCCCTAGAAGAGGATCTCATACACGTCATAAATCACCATGCCAACGTAGTACACCACCACGTACAATAGAAACACAGGTTAGACTTTCCAAAAAGAGCAGAAGCATGCAGGACCTGCAGCGAAGAGGTTCAGACTCGTCAGGGATAGTAACAAATATTCCGACCCCTATCAAACAGAGGCCTTCTTCTGCAAGGCGTTCCAATGCGACTCCTGCAAACGAGTCTCCTGCTAAACCTGCACAGGGAACCCCTGGTCAGAGAAGAAAGAGTGTAGCAGTGTCTCCGAGGAAAGATTCAACAGGTGCAGCAGTAAAGCAAAGGAAACAAAGTACAACACGAACAAGCTGTTGTGATACTACCCAAGACAGAATGCATAGTCGTAGTAGAAGCATGCAAGACTTGAACAAGTACAATCTTACTGGTCCATTAGACAACGATACCAGAAGCAACAAATCTCGTGCTACCTCTGCACGAGCGCGTTCTTCCTCTGGAGCCGTCGAACGGTCAGCCAATGCTACCAGTCAACGCAAGACATCCGGCACATTACAAGCAAATCGTAAAATGTCTAACACCACTTCATGCGAAAGTCCAAGAAGACGACCACCAGCAAATGGAAGTCCATTGAACCACAGCCCTCGTATCCAACGTAGATCATCAAGTACTCCAAGGGGATCTACCTATAGTCCTGTAAGTAGCCCACGGGTATCTCGCCGGCAGTCGTCCAGTCGGTCACGAGAAATGCAGAAGACTAATATACATGCTGGAACGACAGTTAGTAGTCCAGGGCCAATGAGACGGGCCATCAGTAACTTGTCTTCTTCATCATCTACATCATACAGGATAAAAAGAAGTGCGTCTTTTGATGCAAGAAATGATTCATCGCCACAAGCGATGAACAAGGAACATCTAATGGGAAAATACAAAGGTAAGCTAGGACTATTACTTATTACTATTACCTCAGTATTAGTAAACATGCTAAAGGTTCCATGACTTTAATCAAAAGTGTTAATTCATCGTATCATATTTCAGAAGCGTCAAAATCTCCTTCAAAAATACAGTCGTCTGTAGCCGGGGCAAGAAGTCCTACAAAGCAATCTAGAGTTCCTATCAAAATTCCTGGCAAACAAGGCACAGCTAAGCAGTCCGGACAACGTGTCCCAACAAAGCCGCGCAGTATGGTGAGAGAAGAGCACAAGGCTACCCCAAATGGTTATGATGATCTACCTACTCCTTTTGATAATTATAGCTATACCGCCGAAGAACAAGCCAACTTAGTGTCTGATAAAGATTACATCCATCAGACAGAAAATCAATCCGAATTAAAGCTTGAATTTAATGGAGATTCCAGACAAACGTACTCTAGCAACAGTAATGGAAGTACCCCTGATACTGTCAAGACTATAGACTCATTCTTAGCAGGAACTGGTGAGAATTTCAGTACCACCACATCTGATTATGACTTCCCTGATTATGATTCAGATGATATATCGGCAGGGTTAAAAAGCCCGCGCTCCATCAGCAGTGGTTTATCAATTAGCCCTAGCCCCAGTAAAGAGTTGTTGGAGTCGACACGTGATGCTGAAGGCATAGCTAATGTTGGAATATTGCAGAGGTTAAAAAGCTTGAATGTCGAGCAATCATCAATTAAACCTACTCTACGCGAGAAGATCTTTACATCAAGTGAACCAGATGGTGACAGCATCTTGTCTGGTGAGCAACAAACGAAAAGCTTTTCTTTTGTGGAATATTCCAAGAAAGAACCTGAACAACGATCAAAATTCTTCGACATAGAAAAGGATTGTCCGGCAGAAGCTTCCAATGGTCACGATGACACTGACCAGCTAGACTCCCCTAGAACATTCTCACTTGTTCATGCACTGATTGGGAGTATAGAAAAAAGAAACATACCAAATAAAAACATTAGAGAGAAGAAAAATACTATCCTTATCGAAAATACCATTCCTGTTGTTTGCGATTCTTCCACTGAGCCTCGTACTGGTAACGAGGCTATGACTGGTTCACGTGGAACGGCGCAAGAGTCTGGACTGGTTTATTCCGAACTTCCATCCACAATTGTAAGTGATAGTCGTTGAAAAGAGATTCATGAATTTTTTAACAGTAAATAATCGTAATACATTGTCAAACTTATTAATTTCAGGGATCAAGTGGCTCTATGGAAACGCCATTTGGCTACGCCATGAACGCTCAACAGCTTGACGAGAATGACAATTTGCAAGTGGAAGGAAAGCCACATGGGAATGAGGGTATGTCTAATGGAATTAAAGATAAACTGGAAGAGAAGAAGCGATTGGAGCACGATGAGGGCGAAGACACAGACTAGGAGACATGATTCAAGACAACCTACCTTACAATCTGATACATCAAGGGATCATGTGGTATGAACTATTCAACTTTTACTTTGATCAAGGATATTTGTTTGAGGAAAAACCATTTAGATAAAAACAGTAACCCTTAACTAAAGACAAGGCGCGCTTAAATTAACGGGATAAGCAAGTGAACTTGTCAGTCCTCATATCTTATCAAACAACAGTTAGGTGTCTTTAGGTTATGAGCACAAGATATTAACGAAGCGATAATCCCTAGGGTTATTATAACGTCCATTTTAACACATTAAAGACACCGCCAAAAACAACACTCAAACATGGTCTGCATTGTCGTAGATAGATAGATAAATAGATAGCTTTATTAAAAAACTAAATTGCAGCCGTGAGGCTTTTAGTCTAAAAGTTATGCTTTCTAGAACCATCATCAATATTTGTATTTGTTGTGTTTTTTTTTTTGCCATAGAACTGTTTAAAGTTTATTTAAGAATACTATTTCGTTGGTAAATTAATAGTACACCGTCAATGGTCTTAACATAATATTATTTTGACATGCTGTCTTGCACGAGTTATAGTCGAGGAAAGCAGCAGCATATATAATGGTGGCCGCTTATGTTGTGATGGTATCAGTTTAGTGTAGATATGCAGGGTAATAACTATACTACTAATACGCCGGGCTATCATTGCAATACCGTGCATTCCTTTGAGTATACTAAGTGAACTTCCTAAAACTTACGTTCGAGCAGGAACAGTTAGACAAGAGCAAAAAGCCCTTAGTCGGTAAAACTTGAACAAGTAGGGGGAGTGGGAAGGGATCAGGGAAGGTTACTGAACTGGGAAAAGGTCAGTGGCCTAGCAGCTTTGAAATTTCAGAAATAGATGGCTTCGTAATACATATGCTGACAAAAATCATTGTTCAGATGATTTTCACTAAGAAGTAGGCTGATCAAATGAGGTGCCTCAGTCGCATACTGAGGAGATTGACGCGCATAAATCCTGTTATTGTCATAACTCAATGGCTTAGTAATAACGCTACCGACACACTGCTAATGAACGTTGGTTAATTAACTTTTAGCATTTTATTTAGTAAAATGAGAATATTATAGCTGATTTGTAAATTCTGTTGCAGGGCAACTTTTGTTAACTAAGAAAGAGATTTTTAATGAACTAAGATAAAATTTGTTTTGTAAGTATTTTTTGCATCTTGTTTGTTGTATTGATGAATAAAGTTGTTAAATTTGAAAGAAGTCAGTGGTGTGGCATTCTGGTCTGTTATGGTCTTGTATAAGGAAATCCAAATAATATTGCAAAAGGATCATGTATATTAAGTATACGTACCTGCAGGGTTTCAGTACCAAGGCGATTTTCCGCATTCCCGATACATTATGAGTCAAGACAGTTTCCTATCATAAGCTAGGATTAGCCTTCCAGTGACGTGGATGTGCATCACCCATTGAATCCAGGCGATTATAGTGAATAGAAGTGGTACTTTGCTGTTATTCTGTGATTTCGTACATATTAACTCTTTTTGTGGATATTTTTGTTTCTAGAAACGAGAACCCATCAGTTAACTAATAAACATATCCCTATTGACCTGTCTTGGATTACAATAAGAGCTACTCTCCCCCACCCTACTCTCCACGGATGTTATTAAGCGGTCTAGCTTTTACATCGTTCTCACTTGAATATCAAGACGCCGATAAACCCGATCGAGTGGTTAACAATACGTTAGCTGTTTTGGAAAGTATAAATAACTCGGTGTTTTTTCTTAGAATCTGTAATCTACAATCTGTAATAATGTAAATAGGCTCAGGTCACATCGCGTCGCGTCGCGTCGCGTCAGAACGGTAATCAAAAGCGATGCTAAGTATTAATATCCTCATCACATGATCAGACGGAATGTATATAAATACAACAGTTTCCATCTATTCTTCACAGTATTCACTAAGTTCTTCGGAGCCATCTTGCATACATCGCTTATTATCAATTAACTCAGTAAAGCTTCAGTTCGAGATGACAAGAGTATATTTGTTGGTTTACATCTCTCTGTTAGCTGTTGTGTTCAGCGCAGAGGTTTTTTCCTTTCCCGCCTTTTCCCGAGGTGGCGCAGGCGTATTTCCTGGTGAGAATGGTAAGCACTTCATATATTTGATTTGAGGCGTATTCACTACATATTTGAACCGGCGAGCTAATACCTACTACTCGTTTTTTTACTTACCTTCTCTCTCACCTTATCATTATTTTTCGAACACTAATAAAAACCCATTTCCAGGGCACGAATTGAAAAGTTGTAAGTCTTTGATTCTACTACTGACTGCCTTGTTTCCGCTACCGACTAGAATATTAGATCATGCATGGTATGTTTTTGCTAAACAGGAGACAAAAGACCCATGAAGAAACGCAACTGGGAAACAGGTCAGGAATAGATATTGTAGTTTCTTTATAATATATATGTATATCTTTATAATATATATGTATATATCTCTGTATTCTGACTGTAATCTTCACTGATTTCATTTTTCCTCCCGGAAAAGAAGCACCAGGTCAGTAAGGAAATGCTTAGCCTGCGCGCCGCGCACCTGATAGTTCCGAAATATTTATATATTCAGTAATAACGTCAAAATTTGCATGCTGTTCTGTGGGAAGGTAAATCTCTCTTTATATAGCATGAGTATAGTAATATGCAGCGCGTGTAGCCGGCCTGTACTTTATACATCCGGGGACTGAGTACGGTTGCTTAAAGCTTCAAGCTGGATGCAGCGATCGAAAATATATATATATATATATATTTGACCCACGACTCGTGCTTCTATATATAATGTTTTCAGGTCAAGATTTTCCCACCTTTCCTCCCTGGCCATGGTTTACTCGTGGTATGTTTTTTTCATCAGTTACGTACTATAATACTTCCTCTAGTTAGTAAAGTTAACGTCTTGTAGACTGCGCATGCTCAGTAATTATAGAAGTCTTGAACAAAGCCTGTTGTCCCAATGTTTCTCCCATGGACTGCGCATGCTCAGTAATTATAGAAGTCTTGAACAAAGCCTGTTGTCCCAATGTTTCTCCCATGGACTGCGCACGCTCAGTAATTATAGAAGTCTTGAACAAAGCCTGTTGTCCCAATGTTTCTCCCATGGACTGCGCACGCTCAGTAATTATAGAAGTCTTGAACAAAGCCTGTTGTCCCAATGTTTCTCCCATGGACTGCGCATGCTCAGTAATATGTTCCTGAACTTCATAGTATGTTTGTTAATTTAGACGAGAAAAGAACAGCTATAAATAACAAGCACGAGTGGCGAGGTATGTATTATATCAGTACAATGAATAACAATCCTGATCTTCATCCACCCAATCACCTTTAATAATAACAAGCACGAGTAGCGAGGTATGTATTATATCAGTACAATGAATAATAATCCTGATCTTCAACCACCCAATCACATTTCATTTTCTTTTCTAAAGACAAAGGATTTCCCCATTTCCCCGAGCGCCCACCATGGCCCTGGCACATCCCTGGTAAGTATCTGGGTGCTGTATAATAAGCAGGTATTGGACACTGCTAACACAATGTGTGGTTAATTGTAGGTAAAAAGAGGTCAGCTATAAATCAGCACTTCTGGCCGATAGGTAAATAGCGCCACTATGGGTAACGTGTCATGATATCACAATCATTTCTAAGTTATATGTTGTATTTCAACTAGATAAGGACAATCACTTCCCTAACATTCCACCATGGACCCCTGATGGTTAGTATTTCTCAATACGGTAACCGTTATATCCATGATTTATTCCATCTGATATGGTGTAATCATATCTATCGTTTTAGGTGAGAAAAGATCGGCCATTAACTTCAAGAACGAATGGAAAGGTAACCCATGAAGAACATTTCTGGCTCATCCCTTAAAAGCGTATAGTCTTGTATCAGTGACTAGATAGTTAAATGCGGTCACGTTTTGTTATTTGCAGAAAAACTCTTTCCGTTTCCCCCGCCTCAGCCCTGGTTTCCCGATGGAGGTAATATAATGTATACGGTGTATCAGTCTATGTTCTTCACCATAAATTATTGGTTTTAATATCAATTATTTCAATACTCATATATAACCTAGGCTTTATTCATTATTTCTTAATGAAGATGTTTATTTCTTTTCTCCAGAAAATTAGTCCAAGCTTGAGACAACAAGGTAAATAGCTCAGAGTGAAGGTGACAATCCTAAAAAATACTTTGCATGTTTTTGCTTGGTTTTCCATGACAAACATAGGAAATGGAAGTAACTGGCGTTGTTTTTGTGCTTCCGTCAATAACAAGGACTCGCCCTAGTGTTGGAATCCGCATTCCTTTAGTGGAACTCACGTGATTTGTCGATGCATCTATCATGATTCAATTATTTTCTTTTTTTATATAGCACAGGGCCACTCGACGCATTAGAAGGCTTGGTTGAGATCTGACTGGTATTACTATATCTCATATTGATTATTTAGCAGTTATTCGCCGAAGGCGAAGTGATTATCGATGAATATTTACCGAGCGGCGAGTCTTCGAGCTGCGAGGTAAATATTCATCGATAATCACTGAGCCTGAGGTGAATAATTGTTTTAGTATAAATAAAAAGGTGATTATTTCAAAAAAGAAATTTCCTCTTCGCTTACTGTGACAAAACGACTGCTGACAGCCATTTTGTCCGAAAAGGTGATTATCGGCTGATAATCCGAGATAGAAAACCAATCAGAGCGCGCGATTTCGTATAATCACCTTTGTATTTATACTAATAGTGTTTAGTGGATTGTATCAGATGTAGAAAGTCAACAATACAAATATAAGGAATAAAGAAAAGATATCGTAAAGAGTTCAACAATCGTATCAGGTATTCATAAGTTTAAATGCCCTTCATCCAAGATTCCCACCACAACTACGCAACATAATTCGAACTACACACACGTCGATTTATTCAACATATTCAACTTATGACAATAATAATAATAATGATAATAATTAAAACTATTGGATCATGATTAGACTAGATATATATATATTCTAAGTCTAGTTACAAGCCTATGCATAATCGGTTTATGCTGCAATCATCGTTGGCAATAATTGGAAACACATGATTAGTGTTTTCCTTTTTCGTCCAAGCGTCGCGCGCAGCTCACTAACGGGTCAGTTATTGGTGTAAAACTAAGCCTCTGGTCACCAGCAGAGCTGGAAAATGATTTGTAGAGAAGAGAGACGCCGTGTAATAATAATATGAAGCGCAGAACCAGGACTTTGGACGAGAATTATTTATGAAGCTTTTTTTATGGAAGCGCGCCTCGTGCCTGTAAAATTGTCTATTGATCAGCCAATCGCGAAGATGGGCCATTACATATCTATAGTTTGCTAACTCTTCGTCTTCATCTGTGCTTGCATCTTGGCAATCATGTCTTGCATGCGACGAAGCTGATGAATGAACAAAATGATTGCCAATTGTATACACATCGAAGTAGATAAATGGCAATGTCGAGGTAACGATAAATCTTCACTCACCTCTTCCTCTTTCTCTTTCAAAGCACGTTCTTTTTCCATCACTTCTTTAGCGGCTTGTTCTTTTACTCTATTAAGGCTGAAAAATAGGATTAAATAGTACATTAAAACCCATATTACCCTGTCCTATGAAGGTAAATATGAAGGTAAATATGAAGGTAATATCATTAGAAGGGGTAATGAATACCTTTTGCTAGAACGTGGTGTGGCTGGTGCTGTTTCTCCTAAAGCAGCTGCTCTAAAGTTTTCATAGTGTACATCCTGAGTAACTTCCTTTAAGTCCTGCATGTGGGTACTAGAAAAACAAAACATGTTAGAACAAAAAGATGTTTGCCATGAAATACTTTAAATGAACCACACAAGTCATACTTACATTAACATTGTTCGAAGCTTGGAGAAATCACAATGAGCAGGATTTTCAACTGATAAAAGGAAAAATCATGTATTTCTCCTTAAGTCAGTGGTTCTTTAAACGATTCTTACGTATTGACAACTACTTACCTTCTACTACCCCCCAGGGGTAAAGCCGTCCCCTTGCTTTTTTCCCACAAACCTCAATCAAAGTATTGCTTCCAACAACAGCAAATGGCATAGAAGCCTGAGATAACAAGAAAAATACCATAATGTAGATGGATGACAGCTATCTGACAGTAATGGCATTCTTAATGACTTCTTAGATTTAAACATTATACTATATAGAATAGCAATTTCTCATTTTTCAACTACCCACTTCAATCACTGTGAATAATGGCAGTTTACAAGTCACAACAGTAAAGTACATGGTCAAATAAACCATTATCATTTAATAAACAGAAGCCACAAGAAACCAAACTATTATCCAATAATAATACTCAGGTGAAATAAAACTGACCTTCAACTGTTTGGTCTGCTCAATAAAGTCCTCCTCTTCATCACTTTCACAGTCTGGAAGCACGTATGTCTTTATTCCATAATCATCAATTTCATTTCTGATCTAAAAAATAACATTCAACAACACAAATAGTATTCCAGCCCATAGATGGTAATTCTGCATATTAATTTGAAATATAGTATGTATTACAGGGTTTGAACAGGATCCCCTGTGAGAATTTCCATTTATTACTTGAAAGGTGCATCTTTCAAAGACATAAATATTGTTTTAGTCAACAGTAGTGAGTCTCTTGTTTGCTTTTTAAAATGACAATTTGAGCTTATCAGGTTTTCTTAATCTTAACATCAAACACTGCATGAGGCTTAACCCAATACTTAGGTCTCAGAACATATAACAGGAAGAACATGATTCATAAAGTAGGAACAATTGAATTTGCCTGGATAGTTTGCCTTATACTTACTTACCTTATATACTAAAGGTGATGGGTTAATTTAGCAGAATATTTGATGTTGAAAGCTATTTTCATATTCACAGATCTTCCAGAATTTTGAAGAGATGGTTCTCATTGACATGCACTAATCTTGAATATGAAAAAAACCCTTAAGATCTGCCTGCTACTTACCCTAGTTTTCATGACTGATAGTTCTGATGGTGTTAATGTGTCAGCTTTTCCAATCACAGGTACAATATTAACCTTTTCATGTAACTCTTTCATGAATTGAATATCTAATGGTTTAAGACTACAAAATAAATATAATGATTAAGAATTAAAATAATGTATCAATAAACAGGGAAGGATGTATCAATGAATAAGGAGGGATGTATCAATGAACAGGGAAGGATGTATCAATGAATAAGGAGGGATGTATCAATGAACAGGGAGGGATGTATCAATGAACAGGGAGGGATGTATCAATGAACAGGGAGGGATGTATCAATGAACAGGGAAGGATGTATCAATGAACAGGGAAGGATGTATCAATGAACAGGGAAGGATGTATCAATGAATAAGGAGGGATGTATCAATAAACAGGGAAGGATGTATCAATGAACAGGGAAGGATGTATCAATGAACAGGGAGGGATGTATCAATGAACAGGGAAGGATGTATCAATGAACAGGGAAGGATGTATCAATGAACAGGGAAGGATGTATCAATGAACAGGGAAGGATGTATCAATGAACAGGGAAGGATGTATCAATGAACAGGGAAGGATGTATCAATGAACAGGGAAGGATGTATCAATGAACAGGTAGGGATGTATCAATGAACAGGGAGGAATGTATCAATGAACAGGGAAGGATGTATCAATGAACAGGGAAGGATGTATCAATGAACAGGGAGGGATGTATCAATGAACAGGGAAGGATGTATCAATGAACAGGGAGGGATGTATCAATGAACAGGGAGGGATGTATCAATGAACAGGGAGGGATGTATCAATGAACAGGGAAGGATGTATCAATGAACAGGGAAGGATGTATCAATGAACAGGGAGGGATGTATCAATGAACAGGGAAGGATGTATCAATGAACAGGGAGGGATGTATCAATGAACAGGGAAGGATGTATCAATGAACAGGGAAGGATGTATCAATGAACAGGGAGGGATGTATCAATGAACAGGGAGGGATGTATCAATAAACAGGGAAGGATGTATCAATGAACAGGGAAGGATGTATCAATGAACAGGTAGGGATGTATCAATGAACAGGGAAGGATGTATCAATGAACAGGGAGGGATGTATCAATGAACAGGGAAGGATGTATCAATGAACAGGGAGGGATGTATCAATGAACAGGGAAGGATGTATCAATGAACAGGGAAGGATGTATCAATGAACAGGGAAGGATGTATCAATGAACAGGGAGGGATGTATCAATGAACAGGGAAGGATGTATCAATCAACAGGGAGGGATGTATCAATGAATAAGGAGGGATGTATCAATGAACAACATTGTATCAATCAATAGTGTACTGTATCAACAAGCACTAGTTCATACATACCCATGTCCTGTTGGTGATATAAAGTAAAAACAACAATGAACACGAGTGTCAACAATGTGTCGGCGATTTAGACCAGATTCATCATGAAGGTAGTTTTCAAACTGAAGATTGATGTAATCTGAGATTGGCTTAAAACTAGATTGAGAAAAATTCAAAAGATCAAAATATTTCTTATAATGTAACTGGAGACCTGCTCAGTACTTGGACTCTTTATTCTAAATGGATGGGAGAGAAGGAAGAGATGTGCAAATAAAAGGATTTTCTAATTAAGGGCAATGCATAAACAATTTACCAGTCTTTATTGTCCATCCCATCTCCATATCCAGGGGTATCGACCACAGTTAATCTTAACTTTACTCCTCTTTCTTCTATTTCTACAGTTGATGTCTCTATCTTCACAGTTTTCTTGATTCTCTCTGTGTGTTATCACAATGATATTATTATTTCTTGTGTATGTATACATGCCAAGTATAATCAATTCATTTTAAGTAAAGTTCTTGTGAATAAATGTTTGAATTTGTACATTCGTACCTTCAGCTTTGGGTAAAATTCTGTCTGAATACAAATCAGTTAAGAACAAGCTGTCAATCAAGGTGGACTTGCCAAGACCAGACTCTCCTACAACATGAAAACAATTCAGAAGATTTACCAAAACTACCAAGATTATAAATTCAACTTCAACTAAAGTAGACATGCAGTTATACAAAAACATACATCTTATTAAAAATATATACCTACTAACTTTTGTATTAGCTACATTTATACCTAAACTAGCTAGCATTCAAAAATGTACAGAAATGCAAATGAAATAATGCTTACCTACAACCATCAAAGTAAACTCAAATCCCTTCTTCACAGATTTACGATGAACCTGATTTGGTAAGTTTGCGAACCCCACATAATCAGCCATGTTTAGCAGTAGCTCCTGACAAATAAAGAGTGTTTGATATCTCTTTATGGTGAGCGAATTCAATGCATACAAATTTAAAAAGCTACATAGGCCATTATATTTGAATGTTATGTATACCTTCAAAGCTGAAAGCTTTTCAAAAGAAGTCATTATTTTCTTAAGATTCCAGAATTAAGCCTTAGAAATTTAAGTTTCAATTAATATAACAAATGTGCTCTTAACCAACATGTATGTGCTACACAATGGAAAGTAGAACTCAAAAGAACCATAATTATTTCACTTTCACACCAACACAGCCTAATTTTTCAAAGGTATTTTCTTGTTTGAGCCAATGGGTCTGATTCCCCAAATCTATCCATGGCTACACAAGCAATTAACTTTGAAGATTTCTTATTACTTAATCAACATACCAGATCTAAACACATTGTTTAGATATCACATGAATCAGACATGAAGGATATCAAACATGTGTTATTAAACATTGAGTAATATATACATGAATTATTGGTTGAAACAGTCATGACATTCATCATGCAAACAATGCCATCTGATACCATATAAAACATGACACAAATCATTTATATGACATAATTGTAAGGTTTTCAACATATTGCAGCATCAAAATTATTATTAATGAAGATACAAATTTAAATAATAAATTGCTAATCACATTGTATATATATATATGTATCTACATAATAGAATATATATTAATTGATTTATGCTTATAAGCTTAATGTAGAAAAAATATTCTTACAAGTTTATAAACAAACACCTTAACACAATTTATGTATAAGTTCTATAAAAATATTAAGAATATTTTGACTTAATTCATAAAAATGTGTCAGTTTTAATTTCACACAAAAACAGTTTAGTGATCAAGAGATAAGATGCCGTGAATAACTAGGAATATCAGAAAAAAAACTTTAAAATCTTCACTTTGTGGGCAAATTGAAACTTGCCTGCAATGATGATGATGAATAGGATTTTCTAGCTAGTCCATCATTATATAACCCCTTTGCCTGCTGCATCCCTGGATATATAATGCATACACTAGCTATGGTTTCCTAGCTACCATGCATAGTTACAACATCAATAAAATTAAAATTTACTGAACCTTGCATAAAATATATTAGCCTTGTGATAGATTTACATTAGATATCTTTATTGCACAGGGGGTAAGGGGGGTCTCGGCACGGTTCACAGAAATTATAAAAGGACAATCATGGCTCACAGAAATTATCAAATGCTCAAATTCAAGAAAATTCATGACGTTTAGGAAATGCTCATCACAGATCACGAAAATTAAAAAACCTTGTTCACGATTTCACACGAAAACCCTTTACCGCCCCTGATTGCAGCAACATAGGTATGAACTATAATATTATTTAAAGTATTATTTTAATTTTATTCGTTTATTTATGTATCCAAACATTTCTTTACACATATGGTTGGTGTTGTTATCAACTTCAATATAGAAATATCAAATAGGAAATGAAACAAAGGAGACATTTTTGAACAATCAATGAATGTTACCACACCCAACCTTTGAAAATGTATTGTGACTATTGTTTAAACGAATACAGGAATGAAACTCTCGTATCTGAATGCATGTACATACTGAGAAGACTTGAAAGTTTCCTTCTACAATAAAGAAGATGGATCAAACCTCCTATATCAAATAATATATTAAGCTAGCATGCTGGAATAGCTAATACATATATATTACATAGGGAATAACATTAAAATGATCATATAAAGACCACGTCTGCTGATACGGTTGGCCGTCTTATACAAGTGATAATGTCAGAACAGTTTATAAAATTGTGAAGGCAAAATTATAAGGCTTTTAGTATCTTGAGGAAGTCTCTCCACTGTCCAGACATGTCGTAACGTAACCATCTATATAACTAAACTTACATTTCATTGACCAAATATGCACTACAAGACAAGCTAAGAAAACAATGTTCAACTAGAACAGTTTCGTGTCGTAGAAAAGTTAAATAAAGTTCGTAGCCCTCAGTACAAACAAAGTAGTAGAAAAGATCGGTACTCTGCTTATTAATTTCAATGTGCTACATATAAGATATTGAAAAGAAAAAAGATCGAGTTTAATATGCAGAATGTTCGATCGAAGTTACATCTCGATCATTGGAACATCATGCAGTAAGTTTTCCCGCGCTAATATTCACAAGATAATAATGTCTATATCGATATGTTTGCAGTATTTTGAATACTTATATATCCAACACATTTAAAGTATCCATAGATAGTATACCTTTGGAATAAGTAGAAGATTAGCACTGTTCTTGTACCGATCTACAGTATTTTGTATCCCGCCAACTGATGAAATGAAATGAGCAAACTGACAACCGGAAGTACCATCAGCCCTTGCAAACCCCTCTCACTTGGGATTTCCGGTATTACCCTTTTTCCACAGGTAACCCAATATATAACATGAATTATTAATTATAATTTTTATTAATTTCAATGCACATAAAATCCAGACAGCAGTTTGATAAACAACTAAATATTT
Source organism: Anthopleura sola (assembly GCA_023349425.1). Lineage (NCBI taxonomy): Eukaryota > Metazoa > Cnidaria > Anthozoa > Actiniaria > Actiniidae > Anthopleura > Anthopleura sola. Next base: position 6,898,968 of record JALHLI010000014.1, on the reverse strand, counting down.
CATAGAAGAAGTAAGGAAAAAATTCATCGACGAGAATGAAAATCCTCGGTAAAGAATTTTAGCGACGTCACAAGGGCGTTGATGCAATAGCTTTGAAGTCCGAAAACCCATATCTGGTCAAAATTCTTTTAAGTGGCAAGTACAACAGAGGTCTATAACGGAAGCTACAGCCGTTTGGAATGAGATGAGTGAGCTTCTGAGAAACCCTTGGCAGCCACCTTAAAAGGTCTTAGGACCATTCTGTGATGAATGCATAACATTACATCAGTCTTCAGAAGAGTTCTCTACAAATACAAGTCTTACCAACAAGGACTATAAAAAGTTACGGTAAACTTTTTTTAAAACCTTTTACGCCTAGCGCTTAATTTTTTCACTTTTTATTAAAACGCCTAGCGACTAAATTCTGGGCCTTTTTTCAATACAGCTAACGGTTAGAGGCACTTGGATGAAAACGCGCCATTTTTTGAAAGTCAGAATAATTCAAACATTTGAGGAACCAGACTGGCGAAAATGTTAGACTGGGAGGCACTTGCATGCAGTTGAAAAAATTTGGTTTAAAAAAAAAGAAGATAAAGTTGAGCGTATGACGTAATTTATTCACAATTTAGATGTTGAAAAAAAATTATAATTCTTATCCACCATGCCACTTTTGACTGTGAAGAAAATATATTGCTTGGCTACTATTAGAGCTATATAGATAAGTTTATGTAGCCAACTTTCAAGTCATTTCCAATTTTCATCGATTTTCATCCAAGTGCCGCCTTATTAAACTCCAGTAAACAGTAATAAATGCCTTGCGAGAGAATAAGAGATAGAATAATCATCAAGTTATTAGATCTAGACTGGTTGAGTTGAGTTTGAATATACAGCTAACATAAGATAACATTTCTTATTCTAATAGCATTCTTAAAAACGCCGTGCAGGCACCAGAGAAATTGTTCTCCCGGCACTCATCAATGGTACTGATGAGAATCATGTCACTAAAGTGCATGCCCTGCACTCGTCCAACTGAATATTTCTAGAAATTCCATCAGCACAGTCTCATAGTTCTATAAACTCTTTAATTTACGGCTGTAACTAATGTACAGCCAGACCGTCCTTCCCTTACCCGCGAAAAGCAATTATATAAGGGAACGTATGGGAAGCAAACAGGATATTTGGGTATTTTTCCCATTTAGATATTGACTGCAAAATTGGTTTTTTGACCGTTTTCTATAGCGTTTTGACTTTGGGCAATGAGTTTTGAGGTGCAATTGAGGAAATTTGGATTTTCGACTGACCCGGTCCATTGCAGGGCTCCTTATGCTCTGTCCAACAAGAAAAAGATGGCATACAAGGTTTCCTTTTGCTTTGTTTACAGTTACTATGAGCTAACGGTTTTCACTTGCAATATATTTCACGCGCAAGAACTGCTTCCGATTCCGACTCCGACTCCGATTCTTTAGCTATTTTAGGTAGTTGTGCTCCATCTCAGTTGCAATTTTTCTTCTTCTTGTACTCATATTTAAGTTGTCTTGTATTGTATTTAGCCGCAAGTGAAAAACCAAGCTTTATTATTCATGTTGTCAGTAACTGACATTAATCCATTTGAATGACTTCGGGAGGAACAAAACAGCTAGTATGAAAAGAAAAGAAGACAAAACGTCGATCGATCCATAATGGTGATGACGTCAAACTGAGAGTTCAATGACCACCACTTATTGTTTACTACTGTATCCAGTAAACAGCATGTTATACACCATATAGTTTAATGAGTATTAGAATTCGAAGGAGAGGGATTAACAGTTTATTGTTGACTTTTGATTGAGTACTAAGCAATTGTCGAGGGAACGACTAGAAAGACCCAATAACGCCTCTTTGTTGAATAACCATTATGGTGATGGTGAAAATGAAAAGTAAAAATGTTATCTATTCTGACAGGGCCTGATTATACTACAACTAATGTAATGCAGAACTTGATATATATAATTATATCTTGCTCAACCAATCAGCTTAGTTGTTACGAATCATGAATGGAAGCCGGTGTACGGTGTCGGTATGATGGCATACTAAGACAACATTCTACATCTGTATCAAAAAGAACTAACAGAATAATGATAGCAACTGTTAAACTGTGCAATGGGTCCTTTTTCATGGCAGCTGATATTGATAATTAATGTTTCCATTATCCATCAGAAGAGAGACCCCATTGCTTCATAGAATTATCATTTCAAATAGCTTCAAGCTTCAGATGACCCTTTCAATGAAAACTTCTATTTTTTATTTGACATTGCGACACTCAAACCCGATTTTTTTCGAAAAGCAGATTTTCTTGTTGTCATATCCTATGGCAGCACTATAATCCCATCTTTATTGCTAGTTCTCTTGTTGAAAAACACAAAAATCAATATGTTCATTACGGGGATATTTTCTTTTGTTCTGGATTTCTTTGTTATAATTTTTGTTTGTTTTCTATTGGATAAAGCAGTAATGTTGTTTCAGTGTATTTATATGTTGTCATGGCGATGTTCTTCCGGCATTGTTCTTACTAGTTATTTATGATGATATGGGTTCAATGAATATTTACATCAGATCCTTCGAGAACTAAAGTGCTGCTAGCAAAACTTTTTAAGAGGTCTATTTGAATCAAAAGACAGAAAGAAAAGATGGGAACGATCGAAGCTGGACATGGCAAATCTGCTGGTATCGTCGGTATTCTCATCCTACTTTTTGCGTTGGCTGATATAATCGTTGGTATCATATGGGTCACGTACGGTGGAAGTGATGCAAGCGGGATTTGGGTTGGTCTTCTGGTAAGTTGAAAACAAAACCTAGTTTGCTAATACGGGTAGATAAAGCGAGGAGTACTTTAGGCTGGGATAAGAACTATATGTAACCGTTTTACACGTCCGTTTTGTTTGATTAAAAGGGAGGGGCTGACCCGTAGCTGGACTTCGATATATACCTAAGCTGGACCGTAAATGACGAGAAAATCAAATAAGACAATCAAGCCTTATAATGTATTAGTGTCAGAAAGGAAACCTATTCAGTAAGAGTGTTTTTAGTTCTGTAACGCGGTCCCGAAACAGCTAGTTTTCTTTGATGAATTCAAGTTGAGATATCAGTCAGTTACTACATTTGTCACATGTTTGGAATGTTTCCATGGAGATAGCTAAGATACTCAGCTTACTGAATAGGTTAATACATCATAAGGCTTGATTATCTTATTTGATTTTCTCATCCTTTACGGTTCAACTTACGCCGTGTTTACACTTGGACTTTTACTACGGTTTTAAAAAGTCGAGGTTAATTTTCATAACCATAGTTCAAAGAATGATTGTTTACACATGCTAAAATGACCGTAGTTGTCTAATTAGAAAAAAGTTTGGGGAATTCAAAAATACCGACATGAAGTAGAGACGGTGCTGAGTTTAATTTTCATGTTCAGAGAGTGCTACCATGCATCATTGTAATGCAAATAAAACCACTCGCATAACACGAAAAGAAGTGCAAGATACGCATAAATAATCATCGCACCGTCGGTCAGTTACTCTATTTGTCACTTGTTTGTAAGGATGTTTCTATGGTGATAGCGCAAGCGCGATGCTTGTATTATATATTATGGCTTTTGTTTCATTGTGAAGGAGAATAATAAGATCCCGATAGAACATAATTTTTGGTTTGATTTTGATTTGAATTTTTTTGTCAGTCGTGATTCTTCATTCATGTAGTTTTGGAAAACTTTGTTTTATGTTATATACTGGGTTTCGTTGTTGTGCGCTCACAACTCGATCAATCCTCATAAGGGACGGACCATTAGATAATTGGTGGGGGGGGGGGGGGGGGGAGTTGCAGGAATTTTAGTTGCATGATATTAGTTTTTTTGTCCCACGCCCTGCACGTTATTTTTCTTGAATATCATGACGTCCTTGCACGATAATTTTTAAAAACTATTATGGAATGATTAATATTCTGAATCATACATGGGGCAAAATTACTGATTGGTCAATCATATACCAAGGAGGGCTTTGGGGCAAATTAACTGGCTTCTTGAAACCACCCTAACCACTGAAAGAGATGAAAAAATACTACTATTTCAGGATTGAAAACTGAACACTTTTAAAGTCCGAATTCTGCATGAATTCCACCATTGATGTAGAATCAATACTGAAAGTATTGTATCAGGGGTTAGGTGCAGGGGCGGATCCAGGAATTTTCAAAAAAAAATCGCCGAAGCAAAAAAAAAAAAAAAAAAAAACGACGTGGCGCACTACAATGTTGACACTGTTCCATAAATTATTACCAAGTTTTAACACATTAATTTCAAAAGGGGGGGCCGGATAGGATCAAATTAAAAAATAAAATAAATTTCCTTAATGCATGAGGCAGTAGAAAAGCAAAAAAAAAAACAAACCGGCAGCTAAAGAGGGGGCCGCGGCCCCCCGCCCCCCCCCCCCCCCCCCCTAAATCCGCCCTGAGGTGCCTTTTAGCTTGCATAACGTTATGGTTAAGTTTCAAGGTAGACTGGTAAATAGGCAAAAAGGATTATTTTTTTTCATCAAAATGTGTTTTAATTTGCAGTTATATTTTTGTTCCCACGTAGCAGGGGAACACCAAAATAGTTCGCCTACATAAGCAGTTAATTTCTAAAATATTGCTGCGAAATGATTTTCAATGGTTTACCTAAGTTATTTGCAGTATAAGTATGCCAGTATTGTAACATAACGAGTACGTCAAGCCACCTCTACATCAAATATAGCTCAGGGACCCTAAATAAATACAAATGTTTAGGTTGATTGACTGAATAACTGATTTTTATCTTTCAGCTTTTGATCAATGCCATTTGTGGGATTGTTGCTTGGGTCAAACTCAATAAAACAGCCGTAAGTATCGGTAGAAAAGACTAGCTACCTCTCCCCACGCACACACAAGGCACAGGGCCCAAAGGCCCGTATTTTAATAATGAAAAGGCAACATTTAAGTGAAAATGATTCTTATTATGCATTTTAATACTAATGGAGACGGATTTTACTTACGTTTTGGAGTTTTTTTTGGTTCGGCGTTTATCCCTTGGTCGTTTTGCCTGACCTAACCTTGCCTGACCTAACCTTGCCTGACCTAACCTTGCCTGACCTAACCTTGCCTGACCTAACCTTGCCTGAATTTGATGATGTTGAGGTGTGTCATTTGTTGAAGAGAGTTTGGTCATTTTGCTTTGTATTTATAGATATATTTTCAATTGTTCATAGCTCGGCCATGTTCAATACAACAAAGCAATGTAGATTAGTCCTATTCAGTCCTCATGCAATTACAATACCCTCGTGTCCCTCATGACTAGGGGCTTCAGTGCAGCTATTATAGTGGCTTACGAATACTTTTTGTCTATTATTTCAGATGGTTTTCTTCCTGGTTTTCTGTATCATCAACATCATCTGTACCATCGTACAAGCTATCATTGCTGCTTTGGGTTTCCTTATATGGCAGATCCTCAAGGCCGTCATTGCCACACAGTGCGAGATCAAAAATGACAAATGTGACTGTGGGGACAAAGATGTTCCAATGGAGCGTAAGTATATCTCATTTGTCCCATTGTATTCAATACAACATGCAGTAATTTCAGTGTACGTTATTGTTTCATTTGTTTCAGTCAAGGAGTGTTCGTGGATCTCAGACATCGAGGCTATCTTCTTGACTCTCATGCTTGCTAACGGGTTGTGCATGATTATTGTTTTCGCTGGATCCATCATTGGTTGCATGGCAACCTGCTGTGCTAAGAGCCCAGTAAGTTCTTGTTCACTTCCATTGCTATAGTATTTATGCCGGGATATTTTAATATCAAAAAGTTCACCATGAATAGCTGAGCTCATGATTTATTTTTATAAGTAATAGCATGACTTGAGGGTGATTAGTGATTAAATGTCCCCGAAAGCCGAGGGAGGTTTTGTTGAAGTCCCGACGCCGAAGGCGGAGGGACTTTAACTAAACCTCCCGAGGCTTGAGGGGACATTTAATCACTAATCACCCGAAATTTCATGCTATTAGTTTGTAATATTATGATTACCAAGGAATAAAACTGCTCTTAGGAAATATGTTAGCTTTCGTACGATGCATAAATTACAAAGTTTTACAAAGCTGTTGATATGCGGCATACTTAAGGGAATTCGCCTTTGTTAAATGCGACAATGGCGAATTGAACCAGCATTCATTCATTCGTGGTGCTTTATTCTAATTCACTTTGGTTGGCCTAGAGCGGTATTAATGAAGTGTTTTGAAACCGTCTTGATTACGTCACAGATAGTAAGAAAAATTCTCGGCTAGTCAACGTATGCGCAAAGATTATTCAATGGATCCCACAAGTGTTGGGGTGTTCAATAGTGTGTAGTCCAGAGTCCTTGCGCAAAATTTTCGATTGGGTAAATGCTACCCAGCCATGGTCCCGGTGATTGTCATATGAGGGACCATGCCTCATGGATAGTGATGAGGGATATTTAGACTAAATATCCCTCATGATTATATTCATGAGGGATATTTAGTCTAAATATCCCTCATGATTATATTCATGAGGGATATTTAGACTAAATATCCCTCATGAATATATTCATGAGGGATATTTAGACTAAATATCCCTCATCACTATTCATCCAGGGGGATGTTAGACCTTAAACATCCCTCTGGAAACAATGGATCCCGAGGTAATCATGATATTATTTAACTAACTGAATGTGCTTTGCATTTCAGCAACAAACAGGAGTTGTAATTGTTCAGCAGCCAGGAGTTGTGGTTACCACTACCCATGGACAGGCTCCTCCAGGATACGGTGACCAGCCTGGGCAATACCCCATGACAGACGTGCCACACAAACAGTGATTTCATCCTCTTTAGTTATGATCATATTTCACTTTGGCTATTACAATTGCACTAAGAGAAGCAGGAGGATTGTTGTACATATGAGGATGGAAACATAACAACAATTACTTACTGTTATGCCGACACGTCATGTTATCTAGTATCAACAATGATAGGATAGAATGTTTCTAGGAGTGGCTTTGATTTTTGTACTTATTAGCATGTGAATATCTTTTCTGTGGATAGCAATTCCCATACCTGATATGAGTGAACTGGGCTCATTCTTCAGTGTGCTTGAGCTTGCTGTCTTGTCATTTTTCCTACATCACTATAATAGAAATGCACCGACAGACTTTGTCACATTTTTTTAACGTATTCATTAGTTTTGTATAGGCTAAATGTAATAATTTGTTTGTTAGAATGTGCATGTCTTACTAAATAAAGTAATATAAGTACTGGTTAGATTCTGTTTAAATTACTAGTATTCATATGACTTGGCGGCTAAGATTATACAACTGAAGAATGAGATAAGGAAGTACGAGAGCTCAGTAGTACTTTTATCTCCTTTGAATTCGAAAGCCGGTCAAGTGTGATCGTTAGGCAATTCTAAAAGCGCGCATATGGATTTCCAGCTGTCTCTTCCACCACCAGTTTCAGTTCCTATAATACTGGCGATGGCTTCAAGTTGTGCCGGGGGAGTTAATTCCAGTTGCAAATGGGTTTTGAAAGAAAAGTATAATGAAAGTATTATCCTGGATATTAAAACCTACGTCATATTTTCTGATATTTGACTGCCAGTTAACTATCTTGATATGATCGAATAGTCGTGACGGTTTTCGTTTAGCTGGAATTTTGTTCAAAATAATGCTGTTGCTATAGTAAAAAATAAACACTGACCTATATAATTGGGTCATTCTTGATTGGCTTATAGACTACAAACTGATGACGTCAATTCCCAGCGCAAGCAATAATTAAGACCGTATTCAAAGTTGAAACTAAACGCTGATAGAAGTTATATCCTGGCGCCTGAAAGACTTGAATTAAGGAGAGAAGATGGGAGAGATTGAAGCTGGGCATGGAAAATCCGCCGGTATCATCAGTGTTATCATCTTGTGTTTTGCATTGGTTGATGTGATAGTAGGTTTTGTATGGGTATCTTATGGAGGCAGAGATGCAAGTGGTCTTTGGTTGGGTCTACTGGTAAGTTAGAAACTTAGTGGAACTGGTTGAATCAAGCGTCTAGTCTTTTCACATGAACGAATTCAGCTAGTTTTATTTGCTAATAAGAACTTTTTGCTAGGACTTGTTGAGGTCAAGTTTAAAGAAAACATTAAATAAAGCGGAGTGATCACAGCCGGTCGATCAGATGGCTGGTCCGGTATCATTAGACGTTGTGCCATCGAAATTCAGGAAAACAATATTTTGTTTTTAATTCCAAAACCTTTTCTGGTTGAAAAAAAACGTTAATTTTTTTATAACTTCATACCATTAATAATTTATTATCGTCAAAGATATCTTTCCCAGTTCTCTCATTTTGTCTTTTAAGTATTCAGTTCTGTTTTTTTTTTATTTGATTATCGACTTCAAAAATAACTAGAACTGAAAACATCTGTTCAATCATTCAACTAGGTTTCCCTTGTTACCATGTTTTTCATGCTGATATTCATGCAAATCACCTGCCTTTTGCTGTGATGAATAAGCTTGCAGTAATATAACTCAGTATGATATAGACTACTGGTCCAATGGGCAAAAAGAATACAGAAGAGATTAACGCAGCAAATCTCCATCAAAGCTGAAAAAGAAAAATGTTACATCTTCAAGTATCTTATTCCATTTATGCTTTTTCCCCCAATTTTTGTACCTTTTTAAAATACACTTCCAAGCTAGTCAGTTTTTCCCTAGCCTCCTTTGCAGACGTTCTTAGGGTCGTCACGTCGTCACGCAACGTTTCTCTCCCCAGAGAAGTATTAGATGTTTGTCTTCGGGTTTTGCGAAAGGAAGACAGTCGATATGACTAATATTCAGTACCTTTAAAGGTGTTTCCCAGTAGTTTTTTATTGACCACACTTCTTATGTTCATCTAGCGAATTGAAAACCTTTTCCTGGTCTGATCAAAATGAATTTTACACCAGACATCAAGCATAGATGGAAGTTTTGATTGATGTCAATTTCAACTCGATCGGCGTTTCCATGGCAACGGAAAACAATGATCGTTGAAATCAGTTTTCCTTGAATATCTCCCGTTTTCGATGAGTTTCAGAAAAATAACTATATACATGCTAAACTTCGCATTCAGGCACAGCTATTCAGATGATAATTAGAGGGTTGGATTAGAGCGATTTCGAATAAATCGCAAAAACATTCTGTGACCGCTTATTATGATACTGGAAACTATAGCAGAACAAAAAAATCCTTCGCGTTCGCAAAATATTGTCAAACTACTGCTAAACGTTACCTACAATATCTATTTACCTTTCCTGAAAGCGACATTTGTGAAAACTTTTTCTTTGCGGAGTTAGAATTTTTCTTGTACAGGTGCTTTCAGTATAATAGTTTGAACGATTTCACCTTCCTAGCAATTTCAAAATTATCTCTCAAACGAACGAATGAATACAGCTAACATTTAGCAGTAGTTTGACATTATTTTGCGAACGCGAAGGATTTTTTTGTTCTGCTATAGTTTCCAGTATCATAATAAGCGGTCACAGAATGTTTTTGCGATTTATTCGAAATCGCTCTAATCCAACCCTCTAATTATCATCTGAATAGCTGTGGCTGAATGCGAAGTTTAGCATGTATATAGTCATTTTCTGAAGCTCATCGAAAACGGGAGATATTCAAGGAAAACTGATTTCCACGATCATTGTTTTCCGTTGCCATGGAAACGCCGATCGAGTTGAAATTGACATCAATCAAAACGTCCATCTATGCTTGATGTCTGGTGTAAAATTCATTTTGATCAGACCAGGAAAAAGTTTTCAATTCGCTAGATGAACATGAGAAGTGTGGTCAATAAAAAACTACTGGGAAACACCTTAAAAGATACCGGAAGTTTTTTCAAAAGGGCGAGGCTGGGTAAATTTTAACCCCTAAGAGATACCACACAAATAATACTATTAAAAAATAAAGGCTTTTGAAATGTTTTTCCTTGCGTTATTTTGCGATGGGCTAGTTCCTTTTTCAATACACTAAAATATACCAGAAAGTGCTGATTTGATAAACCTGACCTCAAATTTAAGACCCTAAAAGATACCAAATCGCTGATTTTTACCCCTAAGAGATACGACGAGCATACCGGATACTTTACCCCCGGGTCCCCCCCCCCCCGGGATTCAGTCAAAGATGTTCAGTTCCCAATTTTGAAATACTATTTCGCCAGCGAATTTTCGTACTGATAGATTATCTTGACTGACAGTCAGAACTGTATGTTAAGGCCCAATAATTAGGTACAGTTTTTCCCCGTATATATGCAAATTTATGAACATTGACAAGCCGTGGCTGCATGGGACCAACTCAACACTAATGAGACGGCTTGGGCTGGCTGTGGCTTTATTATTCGTACGAAGCGTGGATAAAGTTATCCACCTGATAAGAGTTATCCAGTGTATAGAATTTGTATAGGTTTTATCCGCTGGATAAGGATTTATACGTTGGATAGCGCTATTCAGGCTTCGTACAACCGGCTCCAGTACCTGACTTTTCTATTTTGTTATTACGAACAGCTTGCCATCACCGGAGTCTTTGGTATTTTGGCATGGGTCAAACTGAACAAGATAGCTGTAAGTATTTAGTGGTATAGTTACGGGTCGTTGACCACATTCCTAATCTGTCTAAAATCAAGATGTTCATTTGCTTGAACTGAAGCGCATTTGCCCAGTTGTTTCCGTATACCCAGTGGCGGATCCAGAGGGGGTTCCATGGGTTCCACGGAACCCCCCTTTGAGCATCAGACCCTTTGAAAAGGGGTATATGAAATAATGAGAATGCGTCCTGCAATGAAATTTTACGTATCAGTTGTTGAAAGAGTGAAGACGAAATGGAACCCCCCTTTGTAAAATTCTGGATCCGCCACTGATACCAGTGAGGCTTGCCAGTGATATGATGTACCCTTTAGCTGTTTTTTAGTCTGCACGACTCTGTCAACATATCTGTCTATTTTTCAGATGGTTTTCTTCCTGGTTTTCTGTATCATCAACATCATCTGTACCATCGTACAAGCTATCATTGCTGCTTTGGTTTTCCTTATATGGCAGATCCTCAAGGCCGCCATTGCCACACAGTGCGAGATCAAAAATGGCAAATGTGACTGTGGGGACAAAGATATTCCAATGGAGCGTAAGTATATCTCATTTGTCCCATTGTATTCAATACAACATGCAGTAATTTCAGTGTTATTGTTTCATTTGTTTCAGTCAAGGAGTGTTCGTGGATCTCAGACATCGAGGCTATCTTCTTGACTCTCATGATTGCTAACGGGTTGTGCATGCTTGTTGTTTTCGCTGGATCCATCATTGGTTGCATGGCAACCTGCTGTGCTACTAGCCAAGTAAGTTCTTGTTCTCCTGATATCCATTTGACAAGGAAAATAAGGGAAAAGTTAACTTATATCGTTTCATATATTTTTGGTCCACTCATGCATGCACAAGCAGGAATGGTTTGTCCTACATCTGGGAAGGGGAAGGAGAGGAGGAGATATGTAGACCTGACGTCACTATGGCAACTCGGCCTCTCAATCAATTAACTGAATTACAAATTACATGCACACGGTACGGCACGAGTTTTCGCATCAAATCACGTAACATCTAGATCTGGACTATGGAATGTTTTTTTTCAAAATTAAGAATTCACGAGGAAACAGAATTGACTAAAGTTTTAATTTTGTAGCGACAACAACCAGGTATGGTGGTTGTCCAGCAACCCGGAGTGGTTGTCACTACTCACCCTGGTCAAGGTTATGGAGGCGCACCTGTTCCAGTCGGCTATCCAGGTCAAGTTGGATATGCAGGTCAAGCTGGATATGCAGGTCAAGCTGGATATACAGGTCAAGCTGGATATACAGGTCAAGCTGGATATACAGGTCAAGCTGGATATACAGGTCAACCTGGATATGCAGGTCAAGCTGGATATGCAGGCCAGCCAGTACAACCAGGACAGGTTCCTCCTCCAGTTTATGAGCAAGCACAAAACCCTCCAGAAGAAATTCCAATGAAAGTACCTCCACAGCCAGATGCAGCTCAGTGAATAAATGCAAATATACATATATACGTAGCTAATCGAAAGCTTTCTCACTTGAAGCATAATTTACCTAACACACCCGGCCTGTCTTGATTCAAGATCACAGTCTTGTGTCATGACCACTCAGTATTTAACTAATAACTCACATAGTTTTTTTATGCTTGCTTTTTTTATTTGTTTGTATTTTTGTTTGCATAGAATGTTTCTAGTTTTCTATGGCGTTTTTAACTAAAACCAGCTATACATACTAGTTTATATCTGTAGCGATGGGAAACCATTACAGATTAATAAATTTAGATTTAGATTGTCAGAAAGATTTGATGATGATAAATATCCTTAGTAGATCGCATTACCATCTATAGCCTGTTAGTTGCTCAGTAAACTGATCTAGTCAAAACGTACTCAGCCCAGGTGTAAATCAACTCATTTAAACTGATAAACTGAAAAGGATTTTGTAAAGCTTTCAATTAAACTAGCGATAGCTCTTGGAAAAGTAATGAGTGAGAGGTGTATGTTGATATAAATCTACTGTAAAATGATAATCGGTAGTGAATAAAGTCTCTTCTAGTTTCCTTTTAAGCCGTTTTTAGTGTCGCTCTCAAATCCCTCCCTACTAACGGTTAGTGGGGAGGACAGTTAGTGGAGAGGGATTCGAAATCGAGGCCGACACTAAGAACGGCTGCAAAGGAGACTAAGTCTCTTCATGCAGGTCACAGAATTGATGTTGATATCCCGCTGACCGATAGATGATTGACATCAAGGATTATCTTGCATGTTTTAGTACTGCGCGCCAAACAAAAATGCTTTAGTGTCTTTTTAAAAATTGCAAATAATTCAGGCGTATTCAAGATTTTCCCAAGGGGGGGGGGGGGGGGGGGATGTGCACGAATCCGAAAAGTCACCATTTTGAATGTCCACTACGAACAAACAAAAAAACTATTTAGGAGATTCTGGATACAATAAAATGATCAAATCCTATTAAATCTTATAGTGTTACCAGAAATCTGCCGAAAAATAAGTACAGCAGACTATTATGCATAAATTAAAAGTTGAGCGGTGGCTAGAACACTTTAAAAATGTGGAAGATCTATTAGCCTATTAAATACCCCACCCCTCCCCTCATGTTCTAGAGGTGATTTACCCATGATGCACAGGGAGTGTACGTGCTGCACACCGCGCCCTCAACCAAGATAAGCCTGCCTCGTTATCATGTAGTACGTCAAACGAGCCAACAAACATGGCGGGGATAACAGCAGACACTCGAGCTCCTCCTGAGGTTGTTAGAGGACAACAGTTCGACGTTGGACCTAGATATTCCAACCTGAACTACATCGGAGAAGGAGCTTATGGAATGGTCTGGTAAGAACTATATATTTTTTGTTTTCGTACTGTTGGGAGTGGAAATATGAAGGGAGTTTTTGCGGACGTCTTGCGTCGTACTCAACAAGAGACACGTTTTTTTTTGCAGCTCGGCGCTCGATAACCAAACAGGGCAGCGAGTTGCTATCAAGAAGATTAGCCCTTTCGAGCACCAAACCTACTGCCAGCGAACTCTACGTGAAATTAAGATCCTCCGTCGATTTAAGCATGAAAATGTAAGTTTGTTAAAAGATTGAGCAGTGTTGAATTATGACGACAAGAAATGGTTAGCGATAGATTGATTGAAATGCCATATGCACTTTACTCTGATAGATAACTTTATCCCTTTTGTCAGTATTTTGCCCTCAAGTACTCATTCTTGGGATTGTTGTGTATCATTGACTTTATTTCAATGTTTTTGCTTAGATCATAGGCATTTTGGACATCATACGAGCCCCAACCATTGACGACATGAAAGATGTGTATCCTTTAGACACTTAATACTACCCATGTTCAACATTTTTCTCGTTACAGTTCTGTGTTTGTTATGCTTTTTCAACGCTAACTTAGAATTTTCTAAAATCTATAAATGCCATCATTTAATCTGACAAGTATTCTTTGTATTCAAATCCCTTTTCCATTCATTCTTTCTCCATTAATCTTGATTTTATTCAAGATATTTTTTTTCGAGTATGAACATTTCTGGTACTCGAGACAAAAAAATCTCAACTACGAAGGTTCTAGGGACCACTTATTTCTTCCATATCACGTAGTCAAACTTTTTTAATCGGTCATTTGAAATGAGAAACTAGTTAATGGATTAACTGTTTAATTTTTTCTGATGTCATTATTTTTACTATCAGCAAGGAGTGTGTTAGTGTGCGGGATTTTCCTTGAATAATTTGGAGTATTTTCTTTCTGTTTTATGGGTAGTAATTCCCAATAAAAATGTCCTAATAATGTAAGTTTGGTTGATTGTTACAGTAATTAAAACATTCTTATCTTAAACACTGCAATCAACATAGATTGCTCATATAATAAGGACAAAAAGAAAAACCAATATTCAGGATACCACATAATGATGGCTTAACAGTTTAGTAAGAAAAAAAATATTTTCTTTACTTAAAATCATTCAAAATTCAGATGTTATAAATGTATTAAAAAGATACTGTTCTTTAATATTTTTTTTTAATATTTAGATTGGTTTATCTCTAGTGCATTCAGTTTGCAGCTTTGATGCATATGATAATAGTACAATATGATATGATTATAGCCCCTTGACTGACCATAACTACAGTTACATAGTACAAAGTCTGATGGAAACTGATATGTACAAACTATTGAAGTCACAGAAGCTTAGCAATGATCATATATGCTACTTTTTGTATCAAATATTGAGAGGACTTAAATACATCCACTCTGCTAATGTCCTGCATCGAGACTTGAAGCCAAGCAACTTGTTGTTGAACACAACTTGTGATCTTAAGGTATGTGGATAATGGCTTATTATTATGTGCTTGGACTGCAAACACCTATATTATGGTATCGCCACTGTTTACTTGTTAAACAAGTACATCATTGATTTCCGAACACACAAGTGGGACTTTCTGTTATTTTGGTTCTCCTTACTTAGAAAAAAAATTCATGTGCAGCCAAGATTCGAATCTGGCACCTTCAGCACCAAATGCTTAATACAACACAATATGACTACCAATATGAATAACTATTGTTCTGGACTGACTAGCTTTGTGTTTACATGGAAACATAAAGGTGTATGAGAGGCTAGTCAGTCCAGAAAAATAGTTATTGAAACTGGTAGCCATATTTTGATTGGGTGTATGTCTACCCCAACCCTAACTCTAAATCTAACCAATTTTAGTCAAGAAGTGAATTCCCTTGGTTAGTCTCCTTTTTTTGTCATATTTAAACAATGCATCAGTAGTATATGCACAGAAACATATATTATATATTATATATTATATATTATATATTATATATTATATATTATATATTATATATTATATATTATATATTATATATTATATATTATATATTATATATTATATATTATATATTATATATTATATATTATATATTATATATTATATATTATATATTATATATTATATATTATATATTATATATTATATATTATATATTATATATTATATATTATATATTATATATTATATATTATATATTATTGAAGAGTACGACTTCTAGCCAAATGAATCTGCATTTCAGAAATTTGAATTTGATTATAATTCCCCTGACAATTCCCATACATGACAATATTACCTATATTGCTTGTGGCCAATACATATAGAACTGACAGATCCTAATATATAGCTATATATTCACAGATATTTACTTGACTCGTTTTATAATTTAGCAATTTAAAACCAGGAGTCATTGCAGGGCATGAACTTTGAAAACAACCTTCCTAGTAGGTTTTGTTCTCAATAGCAGTCACTAGCAAAATTTAAAATCCCTCAGTGGGGATGAATGACAAACATTAAGTGCTGCAGAAACCATGGATTTCTAAACTTTTTAGTCCTTCAATTTTTGGACCATGGTCATACTTGCAAAACTTTGAATATATATAAATTACAAGGGTATTTGGGAAAAACAAGTACTATGTTAAAAACTATTTAAATTTGAAAATTTAAAGGACATGGCAGGTATAAAACGTCTCTTAAATCTCTCTGTCTGACACTTTGGCGAACTGATGTTGTATTTATTGTGCAAATTATACGGCAGGCAGTCAGCGAGCGAGTGATGCAACCGAGATTTTGGATCACAAATATTTTTCCACACACATGAGCACAGTTAACATAGACACTAAATATACATATATAGATTTTCTGACTATGACATTAATATTATCACTGTACAAATGTACAGATCTGTGACTTTGGCTTGGCAAGAGTTGCTGACCCAGAGCATGATCACACTGGTTTTTTGACTGAATATGTGGCTACCAGATGGTACAGAGCACCAGAAATCATGCTGAACTCCAAAGGATACAGCAAGGCTATAGATATCTGGTCTGTGGGATGTATTCTTGGAGAAATGCTTTCAAACAGACCAATTTTCCCTGGAAAGCACTGTATCCTTTACCTAATTAAAAACATCTACGATGTCAATGTTATGTTATCCTATTGGAGTAAAGGCCCATTTATACTAGCGATTTTTGAGGTGATTTTAGATGTTTTTTTTGTGTGTGGTGATTTGGGTCATAGTCAACAATGGTAAAGGATTAACTGGTAAGGTTTTACTCAGAACACCAAGATTACCTGGACAAATGTCTTTAGAAGCATAAGACAAAATTTATTATATTTTCAAAAATTGCCGCCAAAGTCACAGCAAAAATTGCCAGTGTAAATGGGTATTAAAGTAGCTTTCTATTTCAGTTTCTTGGTATGTTGGTATATTATGGTATGTTATTCTCTGTTGACCAGTATGTTTTGTTGTGTTGTTATGTTTTATTATGCTGATGTTGTGGTATGTTATGTTATGTTGTGTTATGTTTTATTATGCTGATGTTGTGGTATGTTATGCTATGTTATGTTATAGTTTGTTGGTATGTTATGCTATGTTATGTTATAGTTTGTTGGTATGTTATGCTATGTTATGTTATAGTTTGTTGGTATGTTATGCTATGTTATGTTATAGTTTGTTAGTATGTTATGCTATGTTATGTTATAGCTTGTTGGTATGTTATGCTATGTTATGTTATAGTTTGTTAGTATGTTATGCTATGTTATGTTATAGTTTGTTGGTATGTTATGCTATGTTATGTTATAGTTTGTTGGTATGTTATGCTATGTTATGTTATAGTTTGTTAGTATGTTATGCTATGTTATGTTATAGTTTGTTGGTATGTTATGCTATGTGATGTTATAGTTTGTTGGTATGTTATGCTATGTTATGTTATAGTTTGTTGGTATGTTATGCTATGTGATGTTATAGTTTGTTGGTATGTTATGCTATGTTATGTTATAGTTTGTTGGTATGTTATGCTATGTTATGTTATAGTTTGTTGGTATGTTATGCTATGTTATGTTATAGTTTGTTGGTATGTTATGCTATGTGATGTTATAGTTTGTTGGTATGTTATAGTGTTAAGATATGTTGATCAATATAATTTGAATTTTTTTTTCCTTAACCACCCATCCAACATTAGATCTTGATCAACTGAATCTCATTCTTAATATCCTTGGTTCACCAAGTCAAGATGATCTCCAGTGCATCATGAATGAAAAGGTTTAACATTTTACTGTTTTGATATATAGAGGTTATTCACTTACCAGGAGGTCTGGGTAGGGGGGGGGAACTTTACCTAAGGTCTTGAATATATGGACCAAAGCTATCTATTACGCAGAGGGCAGAATTTGTTCCCTACCTGGACCAACTTTAGGATGGTAAATAATTTTTTTCACATTTACTCTTCCACTTGTTTTGCAATTTTTGTTGTTGTTTAATCCCATAATGCACCAGCATCCCATCCCATAAGCAGCCAGGATAGTGGACTGCAGTCAGAGATAGAAAATACCATCAGCAACTTGCATCCATAAAGCTTTTGCGAGATGATAGAAAGGTGCATTGACAATCAAAAATCCTGAAAAATATGATCAATCTGATAACAATGTAAAAGGTCAATAGACTTGCATCCCTATTAAAGGAATCTTGTTATAAAAATCTTGATCATTTCATCTAATCTCTAAGCGAGTTCCCAATTGTGTTGCTATGTCAGGTAAGTGGTTGGTCCAATTTTATTGATTTTACTGTTGTCAAAATACCAAGCAAAGTATAAACAATTTGTTTTATGTTTAGGCACGCAGTTATCTTGAGTCTCTACCTTACAAGCCTAAGGTCCCCTGGACTAGAGTATTTACCAATGCAAATCCCAAAGGTTTGTATATGTTTATTTTTTCCCTAGTGGTTTGGTGTTACAAAAAGCACAATTACCTTGTTTATCGAGAATTTTATGATATTGGTATTGATTATTTAACAATGAACAATTTCTGATGATTTGATGTACAGTATTTATTGACTGAGTTAGGTCAGGTGGGATGGGAAAATAGTGGTTCAAGGTCATGTTGTATGGACTGAGCACAGCTAGTGCACAACTTTCCAGCAGGGCTGGATGGGTTTTCCCAGCCTGCTCATGTCATTCCATCCAGCCCCTATCATGTGACTTTTTTCAAAGGTTTTATCATAAGCAATATTGGCTTGTTCAAATAAGAATAAAACTGGACAGATACTTTATAATACCAGAAGTACTAGTGTCAAACCAGTTATGTAACTAATACCAGTCTTGATCTGTATATATATATGTTCTTAATAGCCCTGGATCTGATTGACAAGATGCTGACATTCAATCCCAATAGAAGAATCACTATTGAGGAATCATTAGCACATCCATACCTGGAACAGTATTATGATCCTGCTGATGAGGTAAAGTATTATCCTGATGCTGATATTGTTGGTATAGGAACCCCTTCTCTCATGAGATAATGAGATATAAAGGGGTTCCCTTAATGAATTCAATGTCATTGATACTAATACTCTTGTTTACTTTGATAGCCTATTGCAGAGGAACCTTTCAGGTTTGAAACAGAATTGGATGACTTACCTAAAGAAAGCTTGAAAGGTAATCCATAGTTCAATATGAAGTTATAAGTTTCATCATAATTCTCTAATTGCCCTGTTGTTTTCAGAATTAATTTTCCAGGAGACTGCACACTACCCATCATCAGGTGCATCCAGGTCATGAACAGGTTAATATCACCTCTAGAATTTATACTTATTAATATACTTTATAACCTTGGATGATAATGATTGCAGTATTTTTAATTTTGATGTTGCAGGGTGTGATATCAACAGTGTTTATATTCACCATTGGATCTGACCACATTGAAAAGGAAGGGCAATAAGAATGGATAAGTCTTTTTTACTAATCTAATCTAGGAAAATTGAATGGCAATTGAAGCAAGTTTTGTACAGCTGCTGTCCAGTTCTAGGAATGTGTTCTGAATACAACATAAGTATATATGACTGTATACAATATAATCATTTGGCCTTCGTTTGACTATTAAACATTTACCCAAAAAGTCAAACATCAATTTTTTGGACTTAAAGTACCAGAGTTAAACTTAGTTTTCAATCATAGTTTTTGACATTCTAGAAATGAAATGAAATGTCAAAAGGTGTCAAGTCATTGAAAAAAATACTGTGATAATTATGTTCTTTTACTTTGATTTCTGGTTTTTACCATTTATAAAAACATAAAAAAATAAAGGTACAAAACCATGACTTATACATTATTAATTATAATTATATAAATTGATATCAATCTAGTCTGAAAGAATTACAAAAATAGATACTAAATAGGAATTGTATGTAAGTCAAAGTTTGCGTGAATTGATAATATACATGTAGCTTGCTTTAATTCTTTTGTACAAAGTAAAACTACTACCAGTATATTTGTCAGTTATGGTCATTAATGCATCTAATATATCGACAATAGGTCATGTTCATAACAGTCCACTCTTTGTGAAGCGAGGGCTTCTAACCTACCAGTAGACCAAAATCCCATATCCCTTTTGTGACAGCAAAAAATCTCCATTTATAAAATGTAATTTCCCTCGTAATAGCCCAAAACAAAATAGGGTTAATGATTTGTGCTAGGATTTATTGTGAGTATGGCCTAGACAATCATAATGAATCATTGTAATCACATCTAATGATTCTGTACCAACTGATTTTGTCTTCTTCCTCAATTTTTGTTTTATCTAAAATTGATGTATTTAAGTTGGCTTAGATGGTTAATTTGCTTGTGGTGTTTGACAAGGGACATGTAGAATCCACTGTCCAGTTAACAGTAATTCCCTTTAATGAAACCATAAGGGTATTTGTACTTGTCCTCCATATTGAATAGTGAAGGCTGCTAACCACTGCATGTTAACAGGGGTGCTTACCATTTAACCAGAAAAAACGGAAATTCCAGTTGTAAAACCAAATTCTTTGTGTCATTCCCATCTGAAAGTTCCAGAAAACTTGGTCTTTTGGATTGAAGTAATCCAGTTTTTCTGCTCTTTTTCAGTTCTTCTGGTATATGTATTTACAATTTGTCTGACATTTTTCTGATTAGAATTTAAAAAAATTGCTTACCATTCAAACCAGATTGACTGGTTTATATGATTAACACCCCTGAATCATGCATTCTGATCCAGATAGATACAGATAGATGTTAACAGTCTTCATTAGAATGATACATGCTGATCACAGAATTCTTCTTTTCTAGTTATGACTACATTATGACATTGTTTAGTTTTCAGTTTTGTGTATTGCTGCTGTTCGTACTTTATAATTAATAACAAAACATGATTTATTTTTTAGTTTACATTAATCCAAAGAATGAAATTATCAAAGCTTAGTGTAATTTAAAAATAGTGAAAAAAAAATAAAAGATGTCAGATTTTGATGACAAAAATGTTTGTTTGTGTTATGCCACACTCAACTGATAATGGCATCAAGCATGTAATAGGACAGTCACTTCCTTGTATCACAGGCCATCATACACTCAACTGATACTGGCATCAAGCATGTAATAGGACAGTCACTTCCTTGTATCACAGGCCATCATACACTCAACTGATACTGGCATCAAGCATGTATTAGGAAAGACACTTCCTTGTATCACAGGCCATCATACACTCAACTGATACTGGTGGCATCAAGCATGTAATAGGAAGTCAAGGTCCACACCGAAGGTTACGCATCTCCTAGATGACCCTTTATTTCATCAATGACTTTTGAGTTTTCTGGGAATTTTAGTCTACGAGGAGGACCTTTCTTGATACCTGACCATATCAGCACTTCTGAATACAAAATGTTTTTAACATCATTACTAATGGCAACAATAATGGAAAATACTAGGGTTAGTAATATTTGCTTTGAGGGTTTTTTCTTCCTCCCTCTACAAAAATCAACAGCTGGGCTGTGTGGTCATACATGGTTTGATAACCCAATGATCTTACTTATTGAGCTATTCATGACTTTTAGCAGCTGGGACCCAACAAAAAGCTAAGGAAACAGAAAAACATGTTCCGTGACCTATGGAATAGATTATTTAGAATGTCGATTTAAATATTCACCTGATTCATCATCACCTTTCACCAAAAATACTTCGAAACTTTTTGATCTTGGCTTTGTGGGATTGATAATGATATGTGAGTCTGGGAATGCTTCAGATAGCTCTGATTTAAGCTTGTCTGCATTCCTCTTATAAACCTGTCAAGAATTGCTGCAAAGAACAAGTGCAGCAATGATGAATTCAAATCTAAAGAAATGCTTGAAAAGGTATTGTTAGTGGGGATGTGGGGTTTCTGGGGGGAGGGGGGTGGTGGGGGGCAAGAGGTTATTTGGAGGGCAAACTTGTATTCTGAGAGCCACAGGAAGCCCAACCTTAAAAGATATTGCATATACCTATTAAGGGGAATCGTAGAAGAGTAAACTGTATGTAGGAATTGTATTTTGCTTGCTATCAATCACGTGACTTTTCTGGATTTGACTGGGGGCAACCAATGGTTGACTGGGGGCAAATAGTGATTCTTAAATCAAATGACATCAAAATAACTCCTCAAAGTATTTTATTTGACTATTTCTACAACATGGAACCAGAAAACAAGATACACAGACAACCTTAAACATTCTCCAAGCCAGTCAAAACAGAGATACTACCATTGATAGTAAACAATAGGGATTGTTCTTTACCTAGAAGAGGGGATGTAGAGCAACTTTCAATTTTGAAAACCAAAATCATCACAATCCTATCCTTCCTCACTAACTCCCATTATACATGTAGAGGAATCTTATACAAATATGCGAACCTTCTCCGTTTGAGATGGATCATTACGTAATGAAGACAACACGAGACCATAGTTAATGGAGTGTTTTTACACGACCTAGATCTTACCAACGTTCGATCCTCAACTTCAAATCCCTTGTTGAATTATTCTCCTTGACCGATTTTAGTATCTTTGAAGGAACTGTTCCTTCATCTTCGCTGTTTTCAGCTTTTGCTTTACGCTTCTGTCGAGGCATAGTAAACAACAAACCTACTTTCCCGCCAACATGAAATATTGCGCGAAAAACAATGCTAACAATGATTCTCATTGGCTTTTGTAAACTGACCAATCACGATTCTCGTATAACCCTTCATATCCGCTGAACTTCGATAAGCCCGCGATGTCAAGATGGCTGATGAAGAGAGTTTTGTTGGAAGAAGAATCGTTTGTGATGGTTTTCAAGGAACTGTGAAGTATTTTGGGGCAGTTCCGCCCACACAAGGTATGATGGAGACTTTCTAAAAGTAAGTTTGTTGACATTTGTATGTATTAACTCTTGTGTTTGCAGGAGAATGGCTTGGTGTGGAATGGGACGACGAGAACCGAGGAAAACACAACGGTACCTTGGATGGGGTTAGCTACTTCGTATGTAGGTAATAACATTACTTTCTATATCAATTCAAGTGGTGTTTTTTGGTTCTTCTATCTCCGATAAAAGGTTACCAAATATCCCTTTATTAGCTTCCGTCCTTGCATGTCACCTAATAAGATAGTTACAGCAGAGATACTAGGTAAAAGAGGGCTGGGTTATGGAATAACTATGGAATACTCCGTAGAATAAAAGTATTATAGTAGGCTGTCTACGTGCCTACAGCAATAATCTAAGTGTACAAGCCTAAAAAACCAACGAAGCCTACAAGTCTATGTGCCAACACAGCCTACATGCCCACACAGCCTAAGAAGCCTATGAGCCTACAAAGCCTATGAAGCCTACAAGCCTACACACCTATGCAGCCTATGAAGCCTAAGGGCCTACACAGCCTACGCGCCTACACAGCCTAAGAAGCCTACACAGCCTAAGAAGTCTACACAGTTATTCTACAAAGTCTTCCCAAATATTAAACCTAAACCTAACCCCAAGGTACCTCACTCCATAGGTGTAGGCAACCTACTATCTATACTTTTTCCATCTGCTGGGTATTCTATAGTTGTGTCGGGGTTATCCTTATAGAGGATTTAAATGAACTATCAAAAAGGGGTAGAAGAAGTGCTCCAGAGGTTCTATTTCACTTTCCATGGTTTTGACTAAGTGAGCGACTTCCTGTCAAAACAGCAAATGCTGGATTGAGAAATATATAACCTCTGGACCCCAGATTATCTTGCTCCCAGACCCTACTCATTCTAAAGCTAAACTGTGGGCTCTGGGAAACCCTACTGACCTGAAGCCAGAATCTGGTGACCAAGTTGTAAGAGCACATTCTCTATCTAAGGATAGCGGACTATAAGATGCTGGCTCTTTCTAATGGCTTGTTTACGTCTTCTCTATGCAAAAGTTTGTATGTTCGACAAATGGAATAGAATTTACAGTAATTCAAAATTCAAAGATATGTAACTGTTCTAGTTGATTTGGCTTGTTTATCCTATTGACCAATCAGAGCTTGTTGGTATGTTATTTTCAACAGCTAATGAAGTTGATAGAATTTTAGGGTTTCCAGGAGCCTCTTATTTTTGTTCTGAGGATACTCTAATACAATAATTGAGTACTACAGATTTCACCAAAGTGTGGCACACACTAAAAAAATCGTCGGCATTTTTGTGTGCTAGACATCTACAAATACACCAACAAACATGGATCAATGTTTTAGTTGTTGGCACACAAATACGCAGACAATTTTTTGTGCGACTAACCCTAACCCTAAGGAAAGATGACCAACACACTTCCCACCCCTCATAGTAATAAACATTATCTAAGAATAACTGTAATGGAGTTAAAAAGGCTATTCTATCAATCTTTAATATTTGGTTTTAATCTCAAGCCATCCAAAGAGTGGTTCCTTTGTCAGACTCAAGAAAGTCCATTTTGGAGTGTCAGTAATTGATGCTTTAAAAGAGAGATATGGAGTAAAACATGACACAGTACAAGAGATGTATGTGGTAGATGCAAAGAATAAGAAAACTACTGTCGAGATGGTTGGAGCAGATGATGTCCACAAAGTTCAAAGGTATGTGCTGTAGGGTATTTAGGGTTGTGTAACAAAATCAATTCATGGACAGTATTTCTTTTGTACATTTTTTTGGTTCTGTAAAGTTGTTTTGAGAAGCTCGTTGAAGTTGACCTTAGAGAACAGCGAGTAAGTGGGCCAGATAAAGATGTATCACTGTCATCAGTTGCACCAAGTATCCTTTTGAATTGACAAAATATTTTGGATTTTTTATTTATGATGTTGTACATGTATCTACTAATTCACTGATAGTCTTTCTTCAAGTTTTAAGGATGTGGTAAAATTATTAGTGTTCTTAACCATGATAACAGATATTTTACAACTAGATATATCTAGAAACCTCATTGCTTCTTGGGATGATGTGGCAAAAATAATAAATGACCTTAAAAAACTTAGAATTATTAATGTAAGGTACGTATTCTTACTGTAAACCAGTACAGTTGATATGTCAAAGAGACAAGTGAACTAAACCACAATATTGTAGTTAGATTACATACTTTAGGTGTTTATGGTAGAAGGTTCATGTGCAGTAGCTTTAGACACATGAAGTAGGCAAGGGTTTCTATTATCCTAAGAGCCACATATCTTGTTTTGTCTATAGTGAAAACCAACTATCATTACCAGCAGACCATAGCTTGCTGAAACCTT
The DNA here is from genome assembly GCA_023349425.1 of Anthopleura sola. NCBI lineage: Eukaryota > Metazoa > Cnidaria > Anthozoa > Actiniaria > Actiniidae > Anthopleura > Anthopleura sola. The sequence goes on along the minus strand of JALHLI010000014.1, from coordinate 6,873,824 downwards.
CTTTCTCTATGATAAAAGAATTGTATTTGAATAGAATGAACCTAACTTGGACTGAGGTAAGTCTACCTTAGATAATAACAGACCCACCCTTTCTTTAGATCCCTACCTGGAGGTCAAAACAATGAACAATAACATCGGAAAAGAAAATCTACATCTACGTCTATTTTATTAAGTTGGTAAATTCATGTAACATCACACCAACTATAAAAACCAATAAAGCTACAAATATAAAAATAAGCAATATAAAATTTTAAAATGTTATACACCACTTGCAGCACATCAGAAATAACATTCTTTGTTTTGATTTATGCAAGAATAGTTTGCCATGGTAACAAATGGTATACATGTATGTTACCATAGCAATGATAGTCACAACAGAAGAAGATAAAAGAAGCTGAGCTCACTGGTTAAATATTATATTTTGATGCATTGAATGTTATGATTAACTGATATCTGTTTAATTCTTTATTTTCTTTAAAGGTGTCAATAATAATAGCTATGTTCCCAAACCTTGAAGACCTCCATGTTTGCCACAACGCTATTGACAGTTTGAGGTAATGAAAAGGCTCCATACCTATAGCACATGTATCAACCAAACTCATTTCTCTTCTGCTTGTTGTTGTAGGTTACTCAGTGATAAGGATAACAGTATGCAGTGTTTATTATTCCAGAACATAGTAACATTGAATCTAGAGGGGAATTGTTTATCAGACTGGAGTGAGCTTACGATGCTGGGGAATCTTACAAGGTTAGTGTATAATAACAGCACATTAAGATGTTGCATTCAGTTTTCTGATCAATTTCCTTTTTTCCTTATGAATAATGTAAAACTAATAACATAGAAAATGCAATCTGATTATGAGACATTTCCTCACATACATAACCAGCTAGACATCTTGTCCTGGGGCTTAAGATAATGGTCAACCATTGGACAATGTCCAAAATTGGAACTTGTCTGGTATCTTTACTTTAGAGGATTAACGCTATTCTGGATGTAGCTTATGTCCTTTGGAATGTATTGAATAAAGTGCATATCAAAATATATTATCTCTTGTTCCTTCAGGCTCGAGACTCTTATTCTCAATGATAATAAACTGATGAATGTGATCTTTGATAATAATACAGGTATGCATTGTATCTGTTACCTCACTAGCTCATTGACTTCACAGTACTCTCGGAAGGGTCCAAAAATCACAATGTCTTTTGAATCCTGTAAGTCTAACTTGTACAGACTAACTGACAAGGTCCCTAAAATATCAAATTAGCCACAGAACCCAGAGAGAACTCTTGAAGAACAGAAGAGAACCCCAACTTTGGAAAAAACTCTTCTCACATAACAGGGACCGTGGAACATATTTTTAAAGTGTGTGTGTGGGGGCTAGTATTCAAGTTAATAGGAAAAAGTGTGAGGGGTGAAGATGAGAAAATATAAAAGACTAGACTAAGTGTGCAAAAGGAAAAAAAAGTCATACACATAAGCTCATTATTCATGCAGTATTTATTGCCCTTCCTTTAAGGATGCAACAAGACAACTCTATTTCCTGCATTAAGATCTTTGTCTGTCAGTAGAAACTCCATAAAACATGTAAGTACTTAATAAATATTTGATACATCTTCTGCCTGTCCTGTTCATGCACTTATGAAATTAAGAGAAAAGAAAACTATTCACTGATAATTATAATTTATTGCAATTTTGAGCTGCCAGGTTTATATTAGTTCTTAGCAGCTAGTTGGGAGAAAATATATCCCATATTTTCTTCCAACACCACCAATATTTAGTAAATAAACCCCTCCTGGCGGCTGGAATATCGGCTGATAATGTCCGAGGATGAGAAATGGTCCGAAAAAAAGAACATTTGGCCGAGAAGCGAAGCTTCGAGGGCAAATGTGATATTTTGAGGACCATTTCTCATCCAAGGACATTATCAGCCGATATTCCAGTGAGCCAGAGGGGGTTTATTTATTTTATAACCCAACGACTTCACTGAAATGAATTCAGCAAACTACATCGACTCGTCATCTTCAGAGTTTTCAAAAAATAATTCTCTCTCGTCTCCAAGCTGGATATAAAAACAATTATTTTGGCAAATGAGACCTGTTTGACATTGAATTATTCTATTGTTTGACATTAGTTGTCGAATTCTTTGTTGGTTTTTACTAGTTCATAAAAACAATTTCGAAAACAAACCAAAAACTTCATTCACGAAACATGAATGCTTACCATTGAAGACATTTACAGCAAATTTTGTTGATTTTTTCGTGTTTCCTGGCGTAGTTTTCTTGACCAGTCTTTGTATTTTACTCTCACTTGTTTGTAAAAACCGAGTTTCTTTGTTTTCGGTGTTTTTTCTTTTCTTTTTTAATGTTTTTACCTTCTGCTCTGCCTTCTACTGGACGAATATCACTTTGGACGGGGGATATCGCCTGATACCTGTCCTGCACGTGACCCATTTGAACCAATGACAGCGCGCGAAAAATTCATCGTTGGGTTATAAAAACCCATATTGGTGGCTCAAAATCGCAATAAGTTTTGTATCACAATTTTTTATTGCATGGTAATTCTAAGACGCCAATACAGGTGTATATTGGCAGCTCTCTACTGATCAAAGAATCGTGATCCACGTTTTATAAGCTTGTTTTTAATTCCTTTTCTTTAGATTACAAGTGTTAATGCTCTTAACAAGTTGCCTGGTTTAGTAAAGTTGCGCTTTAAGGACAACCCTGTATTTAAAGGTATGAACAGGCACTCACACATGCACATACATACATCTTGGAAAACGATACACCAAAAACACTGTTTTTCTCCTTGAGATCACATGTTATTCCCTTGTTTATCATAACTAGTAACTAGTTAGGGAAGATGTATGAATGAGGATGAAACTCAAACAAAATATCTTATTCTCAAGAGAATGACAGGTGGTCTGAAATGGGAAAACATTCTGTCCTATTATGTTGGGTTCTTAAAAATACAATTGAAATATACTAAATGACAAAAGTTAGTTGTCCTTAGTTTAAATATCTTTTAATTGAAATCCAAATTTACAATTTTTTTTTATTATTATGAAGTTTATATGCCAAAGGGGCATAAACAGTCAGTGTTAGATATTCATCAAATGTTTGTGAGTTTCAAACAACAAACAAACAAACAAAAATCAGCAGTGTTCTGAACATCCTATTCTACTGTCCTGGCTGCTTGGCTCCAAACAAAAAGTGTCAAACGCTTTTATAAGCAGATACAGTTATTAACTTGAAAGCTTTATTGAATGTCTTTGTAATTAGCATATCTAATGGACTTTGCTTTGGTTAACAACTCAGTCAGCGTTGTGCAAGAGGCCTTTTCATTGTTTTGCGAAATTCTGATCGAATACAAGAAAGAGAGAAGGCAAAAGAGAAATGAATGAATGAATGAATGAATGAATGAATGAATGAATGAATGAATGAATGAATGAATGAATGAATGAATGAATGAATGAATGAATGAATGAATGAATGAATGAATGAATGAATGAATGAATGAATGAATGAATAAAGAGAAAGAGAGAAAAAGAAAGTTCAAGGATGAAAGGAAGAAAGGAAGGACGTCCGCATTAAAACATGATTGCTTTTTGGCAATTTATTAGTAATAAAACACTCTCACAGATTATTAATTCTTCTTTTTTAATTGTCCTGATATATATATATATATATATTGAAGAAGAAGCACAGTTGGAGTCTTTCCCCTGTCTTTATTGGATTTCATAATTGCCTTGTGGTTGATATCTTGTTATTTTATCTGTCTGTTTGATTTGATTTCGAGTGCAGGGGTGTTTATGGTGGGTGACAGGTGTGAGCTAGTTAGACTTCAGTTCATAAGTCGACGTTTCCATCAATACTTCATATCTAACCAAACTCGGCTACCGAAACCACTAACTGGTAATGAATTAAAGTATGGCGGTAATCCCGGGCACATGTTACTTGTCAACAGAATTCTTGTCATACAACATATCAGTGGTATCATCTACAGTCTTGACTGTATGGACTGTAGTATCTATTACCAATGTTTTGGTGGCAATACCAACAGTTTACATCAATCTTCTGATCTTGTCTACTGTGGTTGGGAATCCAAACCTTCGACGGTCCATCTCGCATCTTGTTCTTGCAGCGCCGTCTGTCAACGATTTCCTGATAGGATTGGTGGTAGAGCCCCTGTTCGTTGCACTAACACTGTGTAACATGATGGGCTGTGCTCAGTTATGCTTTATATCTTATGCGTATCAGGTTATGGCATTTCTGTGTATTGGATGGTCGGTGGTCAGTTTTACTCTTGTCAGCCTTGAACGATATTTTGCGGTTGAACGGCCTCTTTTTTACAATGCTAAGATAAAGACGAACACAGGTCTGTTGGTGAAAGGAACAGCAAGTGTGTGGATATTTAGTACTGTAATCCTTGTACTAGCTCGTTTTGGTTTCCATGAAGTATTTGTATTCAGACAAATCACTGTGTTTATCATTGTCATACCAAGCCTGGCTATTACGGGGTTTTGTTACCTGCGCATACACATGACTGCAGCCCGTCATGTCAAGAACATCGCTGTACTCTACAACAATCAAGACAGTATTAACATTCGTTTACAAACAGCTAAACTGAAGATCATCAAGCACACTTTTACTATAGGTTTAGTAGCGTTAATGTTCGTGGTAACCTTTATTCCCATGATAGTATGCAGAGGTTTAAGATTAGTCAAAGGTAAAGAGTGGGCTAGTGGAGACTTTACCTATATCTCAGCACCTATTTGGATCACTTGTATTCATATACAGTCTGTTGTTAACCCCATGATTTACGCAATGCGGATCGTCTACATACGCAAAGGTGTTTTAAAGAGACTAAAGTGTAGCGGATGTCTTTGTAACAACTCTGTAGGACTATAGACTAGTAAGTGACAGTAGGAATACCACATACTAACGTTTATGAGTTACGTTTTTGCAGTATTTGATTTTAGTCAACACCGTATATCTTTAATCTATTAACAATTATTAATAATAAATGGTAAATTCTCTTCGTAGTATAAACCGTAGTATTATAGTGTTTAAGGGATAATGCCGGTCAAGGGTTTTTGTTGTCATGACCTGGGGGACTTGAAGAGTGAAGTACGGAATGAGGCTGAGGCCCTGTTCTACTGTTTGTTGTCATGACCTGGGGGACTTGAAGAGTGAAGTACGGAATGAGGCTGAGGCCCTGTTCTACTGTTTGTTGTCATGACCTGGGGGACTTGAAGAGTGAAGTTTGGAAGAGTACAAACTATTCATGCACCAAAAGCCCAACCCATACTTACCTATACTTAGTCTGATCGATTGTGTTGGATGTGCTTTATTATTTCACACACAAAGCATGCCTAACCCTGGTTCTTTCTTTGAATCTGTTTTCCTGTTAAAGATGAGACCAGTTTTTCCATTCGACAAGAACTCATCGCAAGAATTAGTTCTGTAAAAATAGTGAACAGCAGTCCTGTAAGTATCAACCATTGTTCTTTCAATAGACCTTTTTACCGATACGGCGGCCATCTTGGATTCTATTGTTTAAAATAAGACATTATGGGATGCTGAGGGGCAATTGTTGAAAAATTTATAGTATACACAGCTGTCATGGTGTCTTTATTTAATTTAACGTTATCCAATGTTAAACATCTAAAAAACAACTGAATTTGCTGGTAGTTGGAGCGATATGTCAAACACGTCAAAATTATTTGAGAAAGTAACTCCGCCTCTAAGGAGCAGACGTAGCTCAGTTGGTTAGTGCGCGGTCTTCGGAGCTAGAGGTCCATGGTTCTATCCTCAGGATCTCCACGTCTGTTTCGACTTCTTTCTAATTCGTATAGCTTCAGCTTTGAATACTCTCTTAAAACAGAGCACTGATGGAGAGAGGGGGTAAAGTGCGCACCATCAGCTTCCTGGGATACCAGCCACGTAGCTGAAGGAACTACCGACGTTAAATATAGTTATTTTACCTTTACCTTTTTGCCACAGTATGCTTTATAAATATTTCTACGTTTGCCCCCTCAGCATCCCATAATGTCTTACTTAAATGAAGCAATAGAATCAAAGATGGGCTCTGTATCAGTAAAAAGCTCTATTCAATATTCACTAGTATAATGCCCCCTCTGCATCCCATAATGTCTTACTTAAATGAAGCAATAGAATCAAAGATGGGCTCTGTATCAGTAAAAAGCTCTATTCAATATTCACTAGTATAATGGGATCTATTGCATTTATCCTTATTTATCCTCACCAGGCCATTTAACTTCCATTTATATCTTCCTCCAGTAATCAATTTCCTAGAGGCCGCCAAAATGTCCAGGATGGTTAGCCCTAACTGATTAATAGCCCTACTGATTTGTTAAAGATTTATTTTCGTTTCTTTATTGCTCTATATCCCCCATGATAACTTCGATATTTGTCCCGAGGAATGAAACAAGGGGATAAACAAGATACATATATTTATATATTTATTTTTGTTGTTGTTTTTCTTGTGTTTTTTTTTTTTTTGTGTGTGTTTTTGTTTTTTGTTGTTGTCCATTTTATAAGCGCGCAGTGTATTTCCTTTCGTGATTTTCTTGTTTCTTGTCACAACCGTCTACCCTGATGAAGAGCAAGTTGCACGAAAGCTCTGTTAATGATATTAATGTAAGGCTGATGAAGTGAAAGTATATAATGAATTTAAACACATCTACTTGAACCAGGAAACACGAAAAAGGAAATTCATTCTTTCTTTCTGATCACATCCAGGTTACGGATAAGGAAAGACAGGCGGCTGAACGGGCGTACGTAAAGAAGTACGCTAAGGACTGGTTTGATGCTGGAGGGAAGGTAGATGATTATGACTCGAATAAACTGACTGTAGAATTCGTACAGAATCATCCACGATATGCAGAGCTTGCCAGAGGTATGATTGGTCTGATAGATGTTCTCTAGACTCCTTGAACCAATTCCCTACCTGGGGGTCCAAACAATGAAATATTTCAAGACAAGGGAATTCGTTTTTTTTTTTACACCCATTTTGGGATTTAGTACATGGGGTCTGTTGATGGTGTTTGGTGTATGCATGACTGTCTCCCACTCGTTTTTGAAATAGACAATAGACAATCAGGGATTTTTTCTTGGTCGTGAAATGCTGCTTCATTGTTGTTGTTGACACAATGAAATGATTTAACGTAGTGCTTGGCCGCTTACTATTTGGTTTTGGATGTTAGCAGTTGTACAGACCCCATTTGTATCAAGTGAAATGTGTTGTACTATGAAGAAGTGTATAACATGGCCGTTCATATTTCAGAACATGGTATACCTGATAGTGAAGCCCATCAAAAGACAGCAATAACACTAAAAGATTCACTTATTGGTATCCTTTACTCTAACCTACTGTCTTGTGTACCGTGCCGTGTCATTGTTTCATATCTACTATATGACCTGCTGTCTTGTGTACCGTGCCGTGCCTCTGTCTCATATCTACTATATAATCTGCGGTGGTGTGTACCGTGCCGTACTTCTGTCTCATATATACTTTATAACCTGCTGTCTTGTGTTATCAAGTGTTTTTGCCTTAACTTTATCAAATAGCATTAACATTCAAATGTCCCGATGAGTCGTCTAAAAAAGTAATAACAAAAAAGCTTCCAGGTATGTTCGCCAACTTGTTCATATCCAGTTCGTTGGAAAAGGCCAGTATTTTCATCTTTTGAAGGGTGATGATCGCAGTGTGAGGATTGGTGGAGGGGTGGTTCTGTTTTTTTCCCTTTCACATCGAGGGGAGGGGGGTCTGGTGTTTTTTCGAAATGTGTTTTCCAAAAAGGGAAGTGCTATGACCAATACTGATACTGATTGTGAAATATTGTATGTATCTGAAAACAGTTTGATAATGGCTGACTCGTTGTAATATTTGGCAGGAACTATGACAATAGGCAAAGTCAAAGGGCTGTTGTACAGATTATATAAAGTGGATAGTGCCGATCAAAAGCTGTCATACCTTGATACTAAGGTAAGAAGATATGTTTATCTTGTTACATCATTACTACTCGTCTTAATTCAACCAGGAGTATAGATCAGTTATCTACTAACTTCTGTATTATTTCTTTTCCAGAATGATCGTGAAATTCAGTTGGATGACGATCTAAGATCTTTATCGTTTTACTCGGTTGTGCAAGGAGACACTTTGTATCTAAGATGGTAGAACACTCGTAAACTTTATATTCTAAAACCATTAAAAGACAATCAATTTAAATCATAGTTTAACTAAGTTTAAACTTAATATTTAATACCATGGCCTTTGTTTAAGAGTCACGTGACTTAGAACCAATCAGATTGCTTGTTTTTTTTCCTTGACAATTGATGTTCTAATTTGCTAACCTTGGGAACCAATCAGAGTGCTTGTTTTATCCATTACATAACAGTATTGTGATCTTTTGGTCTAGAGCAATTTTATTTGACCTGTTAAATTAAGATATCTTCTTAACAAAAACAAGAGTTCACTTTCACAATTTTCCGTCCTGACGATGAGTTTGTTTCTCGGGTTAATAAAATTTAATAAAACTATTTCATGATAAATTTCTTTAAATACTTTTGTTTGTACTTCAATTAGTACTTTTGTTAAAGACTATATTATTAACGGCTGCTTTTAGCGCCTGTATTAATTGTCGCATATAAAAATGAAGACTGCGTTGTGCGTGTTTTAGCAGAGTCAGTTTAGCCTGCCCTGTACAAGTACACCTCTAACGTTAGTCATCAGAAGACTTGTCGTTGAACGAAAGGAATGTTACATAACTGCTAATTTTGAAGAAAAATTTCCAATAAATTAAACAGTAGACAATAAATAGGTGTGATAATAAGATTAAAATAGTTGTGTTTTGTAATAATCACATTGAACGAAAAAAATACCCTTTGGAAAAGGCAGAATGATCGTCTCGTGATCTGGTTTCTTGGAATGTTTTCGCAAGTCATGAGAAGCTTTTAATGGATCATTACAAATTAGATGGAAGGGATTGTTATCAGCTAAGTATTCCTTAATTACTAGTAAGTGATATTGTTTTAGGTTAACAAGCAGGTACCATGAGGACTGACCATCAGGTACACCTGTACTGTTATCCTTTTATCTGCAAATGAAATCAAACGCTCAATTTTGTTGACTCTTACAAGATAAAGACATTTCTTCATAAGAAAAAAAAATGTCTCAATACGATAAGGCATATGGTTATTATTGTTAACAATGAACAAAACTGTTTTTTCTGTACTTGAAAAAAGAAACAGATTGCATAGTTTCACAAAGTTTTCAACAAAGTTCTGTTAGGAAATGCTTTGCAAAATAACCAGTAAATATTTATATTTTGTAGATTGGGTTTTCACTAGTTACGTTATAGACAATGAATAAATGATAGAATTTGGAATCTCGTTCTTCACGTTTCTCTATCAGTCACGGTCAGCCCTTGTTCATCCCTACAACATGGCCGTATAATGAAGTCTGTTTAAAGACAATACGGCCAGCAGGGCAAAGGTAAGTCAACTGTTATCTTACACTACTCATTTTTTGTCATCTTTTGTAGATTACAAAATTAATAGAAAGATTCTATTTTTTTTTTCATCGAAAATTGCAAAATAATATTAAGTTACAAAGAGTGATTGAAAGGTGAGGGCTTTTGAGATCGACTCTAAGGAAGGAGATTGATATGTATGTAAGTAAGTTTGTAATACTGTAAGGAGTTTTCTTTTTATATATTGAGGGCAAGAAGTATGTTAATTTTGTTTATTTGGATGTAAAGAAGTGATGCAATTTGATCAAAGGGTTATGAATGAAATTTAGAAGCAAAGGTTTTTTTTTATTTTAAAAAAGGGCATAAATCGTAAAAGTTGAAATCCAATATAAGATATGTTGTTGTCTATTAATAAAGGGTAGGTTTGACAAGTATATGTAACACTGTCGGGTATCACAATCACGCGGTTCTTCCAAAATAAAATGAAAAAGTAAAAGGGTGGGACCAATACACACAACTGATTGATTCAATTTTGTGCAGTTAGCACTTGATTGTAGGAATGATTGTACCATATGATGTTCTTTATTCATTTGCAGATAGATATGGCAAGCCCTATATCATTTCGTAGCATCATATTGGTGCTTATCATAAGTACAGCTTTAGCTGAATTGAATCAAGATGCACGTCAACCAAGTTCTCAACAGCCAGATAATGTCAATTTACGACAAAAGCGCGACCTTGAGGACGATGAAGATTCTACTCCTGAATCAGATACTGATTCAAGTAACGATGAAGTTTTGACAAATGAATCGAACAACGAGCCCCATGCCGATAAAGAATCGACTAATGAATCGATTACCGATTCAAAAAGCGACGAAGAATCGACTAAAGAACCGAAAACCGATTCTATTGCCGATCAAGAATCGACTAAAGAACTGAAAACCGATTCCATTACCGATGAAGAATCGACTAAAGAATCAAATACCGATTCCCATAGCGATGATGATTCGACTAAGAAATTGAAATCCAGTTCCCATAGCGATGATGAAGAAGGCAAAGAGGATGAAGGCAGTGGATCAGCTGAAGCGGACAATAAATCCGAGGTTCAGCCTGCGCAACAAGAAAGTGATGAAGAGGAAGATGAAGCTCCTTTCTCAAAACGTCAAAACATAGGTAATTTTTTTTCAATTACAAATTTATTTTCTGAACGGTAGACAAAAATAACTGAAGTTGACTTTCGTTGTTTGAAACTATTGTTCACAATTTTGGAAATGTCTCACGCATGCGCAATACCATGGCAATCTCGATATGCTAAAGTCACGACTTGTTTGTAAATATTGAGACATTTTTCATATTTAAGGTGTTTTGTTTTGATCTTAACAGCTACAGCAAATATCCTTAAATGTTGCCCTGTGAACACCAAGTGTGGCCCAAGTAAGTGAGCCAATCCTTTTACACTTCTAGTACATGCTCGATGTTATACAATGAATAAGTGGTGACACCTGCCAATTATAATCGTAATCTAATCATGGTGTTCTTATTATGCCTCACCGATATGTGCTTTCTCCTGTCTGTCTTATTCAAATAATTTTCGAACTTTTTCTTTTTTCTTTAAACCATGTTATAAATTATTTAATTCTGATCTTTCATCAAATACTGGAGGGCAGAATATAGACATAACTCATTAAGATGACATCATGAGTAAAATACAACAACTGGTTGTCATTGTGTAGAGTATCAGGTGGCTCGACTCTTCTCTCATCACCACATGCCATTTATTGCATAACACTTTAGGAACGACTTTTTTCTTGTTAAAACTTTTTAAGTGAAAAAAAGTGTCTGTCAGAATAAAGCGATACGATTTACGATCCACAAAGATCGATTGATAGCCGCACACTCTTAATCTGTGTACCTACTTATCTCGTGATATTAAAACTTTCAATGAATAATAATGATTTTGTAATTGACGAGAAAGCCCTGTGTAATTCAACAAATTCATGAGGATTTCGAGTGACATGTCTTGTCATTCATGACGCATTTTACGGAATCAAATTGTAAAAACTGAAGCTTCTAAGTTTGATCCATTTAACAATTTTGGTGACTCAATGGCACAAACTGGGGAAAATAAGAGTATTAATTCCTTATCACGTGACCGTACGGTATCCTGTCCGAAACTTTTAATTGGATGAGCAGTGATCTTGCGTCCTGTGATTGGTTCAAGCGTATCTTATTCTGTACCGTGACCGTGGTATGCTGTGTCACAGATTATCCAAGTGAGGATAATCTCGATGCCTAGTCTTACTTATCTCGGTTGATCGGTTGTTAAGCATAAATCGTACATTGCCTTATGTTGTGACAGTACATTGCGGCGCCAGAGATCGAGATGGTACGATCATCCGTTTCTATTCCTATTGAGCTTGGTGTAATATACCTGTCGTGTAATAACTATATATTCTTTATGTACCTGTAGATGTGCCTCCTTGTACCGTCGCATATGCTGCTGCTCCTGTCGCTGCTCAACCACCCAAGGCTGTTACACCCAACATTAAAGCTGACAATAAGGTGTGTTTTCTTATTGTACATGGCGGTGTTTTTGTTTTTTTTTTGCCATCCAAGGCATCGAACTGACTAATCTAAACGATTACTATTTTTTTATATCATGCAGCTGAAAACTGTTTCTGCAAAGGAGGCAAAGCCTCAACCGAAAGGGCAGATAGCAGTCGGTGAACAGTCATACGATAATTCATACTCTAATGAATACTCACCTAGACAGCAATCGCCTAATTCATACTACGGTCAGCAACCTTACTTTGGCAGTCAGTCTGTACAGCAGCATTACGCACCTCAGCAAGTGGACACTCAATACACTCCTGATTACACAGACGATGTTGAGAAGCAAGCTGTAGAAGAAGAGAATACTCTTGATGCCGAAGCGGAAGGGAGTAATCCATCAGCTTATACTCCAGAGACGGAGGAACACAAAGATATCGATGATACCACTGATAGCTTGGGCGATCTAACAGACCCTAACAACCCTCTGTTTGGCAAATACGATGTGCCGTCTCCAACAAAGCCGTCTGTGTTCTGCCCACCCTGTGGTAAGTATTGTCATCATCCGATTTTTAACATCATTTTCATCACCATCATCATTTGTAGTAGTGGATGGAGGGTGGATAGAGGGCAGATACGTTATATAAATAAATTATCATTATATGTTTCTGGGTGTGTGGTCAAAGTAAAGTGTATCTATCTTTTTTTAGAGTAAAAATAGGAGAGAAGGCCTTCATTAGAATATTTAAATGTTTGTCTTTATAATTTACCTTTCTTTTTGGCGCTTCAGATACTTTAGGTATCCGCTTTTCTATGTATTGATTTATGTTTCCATTTTCTAACTTTCTTCTTATTCTTTTTTTGAAGCTAAGCCAACCCGGGCTACAGGTAAGATAATTTTAACGATTATATAATCATTATTATATTTCTAAATCATTAAAAAGACGCAAAATTTATGATATGAATACTGAGCAAGATGTACATTAAGTATGCGTTATGTTTACTTAAGGTTTACTAGAGCCATGTTTTCAATTCATTTCAACAGCCTGCTCAGCTAGAATTGATCTTGCTTTCCTTGTCGATGGCTCCTCGAGTGTTGAACGTTATGGAGTGGGAAATTTCCGCAGGGTTATCAGCTTCATCCGCGACCTGACGACCTTATTTGCTGTGTCAAAGACCAATACACGAATAGCTGCAATGGTATATGGCACACGAGCATATCCAATCTTTGACTTCAATGCCTATACAAGTAACAAGAGAGTTTTCCACGCATTTAATCGACCAGTTCGATACCCAAGAACAGGAGCTCGTACTGGTAATGCCTTAAAAGCGGCTTATAAGAGATTCTTTAAAAGAAATCGTCGCACTGGAGCGCAGCAGGTCATCGTGGTCCTTACTGACGGAAAATCAAGAGATGGTGGTCTTTCTGGCATCGCAAGGTCTATCAAAGCACGTGGAGTGAAGATATTTGCTGTTGGTCTTGGTCGGTATTTTAACGCCAAGGAACTGGACAGCTTTGTGTCAAAAAAAATCAATGAGCATGTCTTCACTTCTGATTGGAAACAACTGAAACATATCAGCAATGATTTGAAGAAGCACATTTGCTTAGGTAAGTTACCTGTAAACAGATATTACAGCAAATTTGGAAATACGAAAGCCTTGATAGGAAGATGTAGTGGGATGGTAAGAAAACTTTGCAAACGTTGGTATAATTGCACAAAACTTGTCATAATGCAATATCCTACTGTTATGGAAACAAGCTTCGTTATCGTCTTATAGAATCCTAAGAAGGATTTTTTTTTCAATTCAGGATCTGGCGGTCACCTAGTAACCTCGAAACTGCAGCCATGCATCTGTGGAAAAACAACACCATCAACTCCTGCACCAGGTACAATATTTTTCATGCTTGCTTTTTTACTATGCTTATTTTTGCTTTAATTCATCTTGCACAGCAAGTGGGTGTCATGAATGTTGTCACTATTACTTCTGAATCAACATTCCTCGTTCTTCAAGGGTTTTCAAATCAGCTATAAATTAAAAAACTAGCTAAAAAAGAGTTTAAAAACGCCATAGCATTGATATGCATTGCTTACTTTTCAAGGTAAAACTACTACTCCAAAGAAAGGAAGCCCAGGTGGACCAGGTGGGCCTGGAGGACCTGGTGGTCCAGGTGGTCCAGGTGGTCCAGGAGGGCCAGGTGGGCCAGGAGGCCCAGGTGGACCAAAGAAGACAACAACACCAAAGCCTGGTGTTACGACGAAACCAACCAAAAAACCAGGTACGTTGACTTAATTTTGATATCATTCTATTTTGAAATCTTCATCTCTATTTTAACTTCTCTTTGCTTTTACAATTTGGTAGGATCCCCAGGAGGTCCAGGTGGACCCGCAGGGCCTGGAGGACCAGGTGGGCCAGGAGGACCGGGTGGACCAGGTGGACCTGGGGGACCGGGTGGGCCAAGTGGACCAGGAGGACCTGGGGGACCAGGAGGCCCAACAACTGTACCTGGTAAGCCAACTCCTACTACCCGTCAACCCGGCAAACCAGGGGGACCTGGAGGACCCGGAGGACCTGGAGGTCCTGGTGGCCCTGGAGGACCAGGAGGACCCAGTGGCCCTGGTGGACCCGGTGGCCCTGGTGGACCAACAACCCCTAAACCAGGAAAGACAACCAAACCAACAGCTAAGCCAACGAAAAAGCCTGGGAAACCAGGTGGTCCAGGTGGACCAGGAGGACCTGGAGGGCCAGGCGGGCCAGGTGGACCAGGCGGTCCTAAGGGACCTGGGGGGCCTGGAGGTCCTGGTGGACCAAAGACACCTCTTCCAGGACGACCAACAAGAGCAACAACTCCAACGAAGAAAAAACCAGGTTCTCCAGGAGGGCCAGGGGGCCCAAGTGGGCCTGGTGGGCCTGGTGGTCCAGGAGGTCCAGGAGGACCTGGTGGACCCGGAGGGCCTGGCGGTCCTGGTGGTCCAACAACACCAAAACCAGGACGAACAACCACCCCATCAAAGAAAAAGCCAGGATCTCCAGGAGGTCCAGGCGGACCAGCTGGACCCGGTGGGCCTGGAGGACCAGGTGGACCAGGTGGACCCGGTGGACCTGGAGGACCAGGTGGACCTGGTGGCCCTGGAGGTCCAGGAGGACCAGGTGGCCCAACCACTGCACCAAGCAGAGGACCACAATTACCAACGACACCACCACGTAATCAGCCAGGAAAACCAGGTGGGCCAGGTGGGCCTGGAGGACCTGGAGGACCAGGAGGGCCTTCTGGACCAGGAGGACCTGGAGGACCAAGTGGCCCAGGAGGACCAAATGGACCAGGAGGCCCAGGTGGTCCTGGTGGACCAACAACTAAACGTCCCGGCAAACCAGGTGGGCCTGGTGGGCCAGGCGGACCAGGTGGTCCTGGTGGACCAGGAGGACCAGGTGGACCAACTACCAAACGACCTGGAAAACCAGGAGGTCCAGGAGGGCCAGGAGGACCAGGTGGACCTGGTGGGCCAGGTGGGCCAGGAGGACCAGGCGGACCAGGTGGTCCAACAACTCCGAAACCAGGAGCAAAAACAACTCCTACAACACCTACTCGAAGGCCAGGGAAACCTGGTGGCCCTGGTGGCCCTGGTGGTCCTGGTGGTCCTGGAGGTCCTGGGGGCCCAGGAGGACCAGGAGGTCCAGGTGGAACAAACGGGTTCCCCACTACAAAACCAGGACAAAAGACTAAGCCAACAAAACGCCCAGGCAAACCGGGAGGGCCAGGTGGTCCTGGAGGTCCCGGGGGTCCAAAAGGTCCCGGAGGTCCTGGTGGACCAGGTGGACCTGGAGGACCAGGAGGTCCTGGAGGTCCCGGTGGGCCCGGTGGACCAGGGGGACCTACAGTTAGTCCCCCCGGCAAAACAACAAAACCAACAAAAAGGCCTCCAGGTAAACCAGGTGGACCAGGTGGCCCCGGAGGGCCAGGAGGTCCTGGAGGTCCTGGAGGGCCAGGTGGTCCAGGTGGACCTGGTGGACCAGGTGGCCCCACAACACCAAAGAAGGGTAAAACAACTAAACCAACCAAAAGACCAGGCAAGCCTGGAGGACCTGGTGGCCCAGGTGGGCCTGGAGGTCCTGGTGGACCAGGAGGTCCAGGAGGACCAGGGGGTCCTGGTGGACCAACGACACCTAAACCTGGAATTACTACAACGCCTACAAAACAAAAACCTGGTAGACCAGGAGGCCCTGGTGGACCAGGAGGACCTGGAGGGCCAGGTGGCCCAGGTGGACCAGGCGGTCCTAAAGGACCTGGAGGGCCTGGTGGCCCAGGAGGACCTGGAGGACCTGGAGGCCCAGGAAGCAAACCAAAAACTACCCCTACTACAAGAAGACCAGGATCTCCTGGAGGACCAGGAGGACCAGGTGGACCAGGTGGACCGGGAGGGCCGGGTGGGCCGGGTGGACCTGGAGGACCAAGTGGACCAACAAAACCTACTAAACCCCCTGGATCCCCAGGTGGTCCAGGTGGGCCAAAGGGACCAGGAGGACCAGGAGGACCTGGAGGACCAACAACAGCACCTCCAGGAAAGCCAGGAGGTCCCGGAGGACCTGGTGGCCCAGGAGGACCTGGTGGACCCGGAGGACCTGGAGGACCAACAACAGCACCACCTGGGAAACCAGGTAAAAAAATTAATGTTTATTAAGCTTTATATATTATCTGAAATTAACCAAGCTCCAAAGATCTTTTTTCGCCAGTCGATTGTATCCCATACCACTCTTATTCCAGAAGCCCTGACGTACTAAGTTTAAGCCGTGAGAACGCAAGAAATCTTAACCAGAGCCTGTCAAAGCCAATGCTAATTTTATTCAAATGTGTATTTGACTATAATGTCTATATTTAATGTCTTAATGTCTTAATATTGAATTCTATTTACATTACATTACTGCAGGAAGCCCAGGAAAGCCAGGAGGACCTGGAGGACCAGGAGGCCCAGGAGGACCTGGTGGCCCTGGTGGACCCGGCGGTCCTGGTGGCCCTGGTGGACCAACAACTCCAAAACCAGGAAAACCTGGTGGACCAACAACAGCACCCAAACCCGGAAAACCAGGAGGACCAGGTGGGCCAAAGGGTCCCGGTGGACCTGGAGGACCAGGAGGTCCAGGCGGACCAGGTGGTCCTGGAGGCCCCGGTGGCCCAGGAGGGCCAACAACCCCAAAGCCAGGTGTTACCACAACACCAACAAAGAAAAAGCCAGGTTCTCCAGGTGGTCCAGGAGGGCCAGGCGGACCAGGAGGTCCAGGTGGTCCAGGCGGGCCCGGTGGACCAGGGGGACCAGGTGGCCCCACAACACCAAAACCCGGAATTACTACGACTCCAACAAAGAAAAAACCAGGTTCACCTGGTGGTCCTGGTGGGCCAGGCGGTCCTGGGGGACCAGGAGGCCCTGGTGGTCCTGGCGGTCCAGGCGGACCTGGGGGACCTACTACATCTAAACCAGGTGTTACCACAACTCCAACAAGGAAAGCTCCTGGTAATCCAGGAGGTCCAGGAGGACCTGGAGGTCCTGGAGGTCCAGGAGGACCAGGGGGTCCTGGAGGCCCTGGAGGTCCAGGAGGACCTACTACACCAAAGCCAGGACAGAAAACAACGCCTACAAGAAAAGCACCTGGCACTCCAGGTGGGCCTGGTGGCCCAGGAGGTCCTGGCGGACCAGGTGGACCAGGTGGTCCTGGAGGCCCAGGAGGTCCAGGAGGACCAACTACACCAAAGCCAGGACAGAAAACAACGCCTACAAGAAAAGCTCCTGGCACTCCAGGAGGACCGGGTGGTCCTGGAGGTCCTGGCGGACCAGGTGGTCCAGGTGGACCTGGAGGACCAGGAGGCCCTGGGGGAGCAACTACGCCTAAACCAGGTGCTACAACAACTCCAACAAAAAAACGTCCAGGGACACCCGGAGGACCCGGAGGTCCAGGGGGTCCAGGAGGGCCTGGAGGACCAGGTGGACCTGGTGGACCAGGAGGTCCAGGCGGACCAACTACGAAACGCCCAGGTAAACCAGGAGGCCCAGGTGGTCCAGGCGGACCAGGTGGACCAGGAGGACCTGGGGGACCAGGAGGACCAACAACTAAGCGTCCAGGTAAACCAGGAGGGCCAGGTGGACCAGGAGGGCCAGGAGGCCCAGGTGGACCAGGTGGGCCAGGAGGGCCGGGAGGACCAGGTGGACCAACAACTAAACGCCCAGGAAAGCCAGGAGGACCAGGAGGGCCCGGTGGTCCTGGTGGTCCTGGAGGACCAACCACTAAGCCACCTGGTATACCTGGTGGACCGGGAGGACCCGGAGGGCCTGGCGGTCCCGGAGGGCCAGGAGGGCCAGGTGGGCCAGGAGGTCCAGGAGGACCAACAACGGCTCCCCCAGGTAAGCCAGGAGGCCCGGGGGGTCCAGGAGGCCCTGGGGGTCCTGGTGGACCAGGAGGTCCAGGGGGTCCAACGACTGCTTCTCCAGGGAAACCAGGTGGACCAGGTGGACCAGGAGGTCCGGGAGGTCCAGGTGGACCAGGAGGACCAGGAGGACCAGGTGGACCTACTCAGCCTTGCAAGCATAAGACTACTCCTCGCCCTGGCGGTCCTGGTGGTCCCGGTGGTCCCACGACAGGTCATCCATGCTACACAATTCCGCCAGGTACAGTATTTGATAATTTTGATTCAGTATTAAAAGAGATGTTAGAATAACAAATCTTTACTAAATAAACATTTGTTTCTATCTAATGTTAGGTTACACCATTGTCCGTAAGACTACCACTACCAAGCCAAATGTACCTGTTGGCCCTGGTGTTACAAAGCCTTCTCCCACAAAACCCACTCGGCCTGCAATAACCACTCCTTATAACAAAGGTATTGTTGTATTACTGCAATCGTATTAATGTATGCAGGAGCGAAGCCAGGGGGAAGGGGGCGGGCCCCCTCCTATATCGTGCTTGCCGTTTTTTTGGTTGGCCGATTATTTGGTTGGCCGTTTTTTTGTTGGCCGTTTTTTGGTTGGCCGTTCTTTTGGTTGATGTTCTGAAAACGGGTTATCGGCCCCCCTAAACCAAAATCCTTGCTACACCCTTGGTTATACAATCAGTATTAACATAGGCAAGTTTTAGTGCAAAATTTATATTTTTTATCATGAAGCGTGAGATTGATGAGCGTGACGAGAAGGACCGTTTCGCCCTGAAAAGTCTTAAAATAACAAGCCTTCTGTCTGTCATTGATTGATTTTTATTCATTGCACTTAAACAAAAACCTTCCAAAGCTATAGCAAGTTTGATGACATAGTGCTACCTCTCAACTATCCGTTTATCGTTGAATAGTAAGTTTGAAAGCCAGCAAAGATAGTTCTTAATACATTTATGAATGTTTTTATGAATTCTTTACAGTTTGTAAGACAGCTATGGATTTGGCCTTCGTTATCGATGCTTCTAGTAGTGTTGGTATTCGCAACTTCCGTCGTGTCAAGAAGTTCCTTAAAAAAATTGCCAGTTCTTTTATTATCGGACCTCGCAACGTCAGAATAGGAGCGGTGGTGTTTTCTTCAAGACCTCAACTCGCCTTTGGCTTTAATGCGGCTCTCAACAAACGTGATGTAAAGAAAGCAATTAACCGGCGTATAAGGTTTGTTATCAGTTCTACACAGACTATTTTATTTCTCTTTAAAGGAAACTTCTTTCATGATCTGTTTTGTTAGAAGATGTGTTTCAGAATATATTTGGGGAGGTAGATGAGGACTAATGAGTCCGAGGAAGCCCCTATTGGTGCAACGCAAACTCTCCTTCATTAATTACATATTGATTGCTTGTTGTTTTTTATAAATGATTTTAACCGTAGATTTCTGAGAGGTGGAACATTCCTTGGACGAGCCCTAAGACTGGCAAAGAACCGTTTATTTGCAAGTTCTTCACCATCGAGAAAGAAGACTTTGATCGTTGTTACAGACGGTATAGCCATCGATAATATTCTAAAACCAATCCAACTTTTAGTTGCCATGAAGGTCGATGTGTTTGCAGTTGGAGTGGGCAAATACTTTAGTAGACAGCAGCTGTTAACAATAGCAAAAGATCCTCAACACGTCTACGACAGTCCTTTCAAAAATCTTAACGAGCTTGTTTCTCGTTTAAGCAAGAAGACCTGTTACGGTAAGTTACTTTTATCTGTTTTCCTCCCTCCGCAAAAATCAACTTTTAAATTCCAATTGGACGAATAGCAGACGAATTAAGTTATAGTGGACGAATAGCAGACGAATTACAGTGTACGAATAGCTACTCTGTACAGGAGGCACTGCTAATTCCCAAAATATTTCAATTATTTTTTTAAATTTAGAGCGCAAAATGTACGGCACGCGGAAAGTTCAGTGACCTCGATTTTGTTAGAGATATACTTATTTCAATAAAATTAGTCACCTATCCTAAAACCTACAAAGCTGAGACCGCTGAGGATCATGGGAAACATTTCATATCCAAAAAGTAAACCTTTTTGATAGAAACTGCAGCTTGAGGATGATCAAGTTAAAACTGTAACTGATAAAGGATCTGAAGTTCATCAATAGCTTTATTAAAGGGGTTGAAACATGTAAAATGTATCTATCCATAATCCTGGCTGGTCTCAGATTTGTAGCTTTTCAGGTGACTAACTTTATTGAAATACGTAACTACAAATGCGTACCGTTTCTTGATGTAAACCCAAAGTAAAAAATATATATTAAAAATTGTAAAAACAATATTTTTTTAGAGTCAAAGGGAGTAACAGAATCGAAAACCAAGCCTACGAGACGACCACGTAAGTAAAAGTTACACTTTATAAGTATATATTGTAAATCTAGGTTTTTGAATTCATTAGTTTATTGTGTGATGGTTTCAGGATTCCCCAAACCCGTTGCAATCTATCCATTAACCAAGAAGGTTCAAGGAAAAGACATTGGTCCAATCAAGAACCCTACAGGGAGATTATATGGTGTTCGGCCAGACCGGGGACCAAATGGCAAACCTGGTGGATCTACCAGATTCCCTGGACGTCCAGGAAGCAAAGCTATCTTACCCAATAAGGGTGGTTTGGATCCTCGTGATTCTATTACCATTATTGCCTGGGTAAAGCCATCAAAGCCTGGAACGATTCTAGAATATATTCCAAGTGGTGTGAAACTGAGCATGCCTACTCGTAAAATGTTACAAGTTACCTTCAGACGACGTAACGGAAAGCCCGCTAAACCTGTTATCAGCCGGCAACGCGTCAAACCAGACAAATGGAACTACATCGCGGCTACGTATGACCAAAGAAGAAATCAAGCCACCCTTTGGCTTAATGCCCGCCCTATTACTTCCAGGAATATTGGCTGGACTAGACTTAAGACAAACACCAGGAGAATACGCATCGGTGGAAGAAACTTCCGCGGTTCAATTTCTTGCGTGCAGATCTATAGCCAAGCTTTGGATGGAGAGCAAATAAAGGCTGTTAAGGACATTTGTATTGAACCAGGTATAGATCGACATTTCAATTCATTTATTTGTTACAGAAAAAAGACAAGAAGAGAAAGTAAAAAAACCGATTTATTAACCTTAAGTGTTATATGAATTTCACAGGTCAACCCCAACCAACCAAGGCTCCAACACGCACCCCAAGGCCACGTAAGTGTATTACGTAATAATCATCTGATAAAGTAAGGGCGGATCCAGGCGGAGGGTATTGGGGGTTTTGACCCACCTATCATACCTGAAGTTCCATAGTTTATTTTATCCTAAAATTTAGTTTCGCCACAGGTTTGAAGTAAATTTTTTATGAAATTTACATTTGGACCCCCCTCTCAACGTTTGGACCCCCCTCTCAACAAATTCCTGGATTCGCCCTTATAAACGGCCCGCCATGTACTGTTTGCAGTATTTCTCCACGTATATTCCTACACCCAAGGTATCCCATGACCCATAAGAAAACGGTCATAAACCGAGATTAACATCTGTAGCACAGTTAAAAATCCCGCCATCTGACAAGAAATGATCAGGTGTTTTATGAACAGGTGTTTATACTTGCAAATACTTAAACACTAGGGTGTTTTTTACCATTATCTATTATTCACAGGTCTACCTCCCCCTCTGGCGTTCTATCCTCTAAATAAGCGCGTAAAGGGTCGTGACGTTAGCCCCAAGAAGAACCCAGAAGCCAAATTGGTGAACACTAAGTACGAACCTGGACCCGATAACAACCCTGGTGGGTCGATCAGATTCCGAGGACGTCCGAATAGTTATGCCGAGTTCCCGAACAAAAAAGGCAAACCAAAACGCCCCTCAGATGAAATCACAATACTCGCATTTGTGTTTCCTGACGGCGGTGAAGGACCGATCTTGACGAATTCCAATCCTCTTGGTGTTGGCATTAAGTTATTCAGTACAAAGAAAGGACTCTTCTCACGCTTCACGTCACCAGCTAAGCCACGTACTAAGCCCGTCAAAGCTCGTAAGCTGAGACAACGTACCTGGAACTTCGTTGGTACAACGTACAATAAGCGTACTGGTGTCGCCAAGATCTTCATCAACGCTAGAGAAGTTGCTAGAAAGAGAATTGGTAGGCTGAGAGTTCCAATTAACAACCCACTTCGTACCGGTGCGGTAAGACGGGATCCTCGAAGACTTCGAGGTAAAGTCACATGTGTACAAATATATCCAAAGGAGCTGACTGGAATGCAGATACGAATGGCAAAGAGGCTTTGCTTTAAAAAGAGTAAGTACTTCCAAATATTTTGGTAAAAGAACTTACAAGAAAGGCAAATTTATTTGGTCGCATAGTTTTTATTTGAATTAGTCCTTAGAAGATGGTTACTATGGGGACTGACTAGATATTTGTAAATGTTTCTATTTTTAGTTCGTCCAACCAAGAAACCAAAACCATCAGGCCGTCCAACAAAGCCAATCTCGGGCAAACGTAAGTGTAACGAGCATCATTGTGTTACTTCAACCTCGATCACCCCATTAAATAATATTTAGTTTTTTATCCACAACAGGAACCGCGGAGCACCCTAAAACGTGCTGGGGCTATATGAGAGACTAGTATGGGAAAAAGTGGTGGGGCTAAGATTGGAAAGTATAGTAGGAGCCAAGTATGGGAAAAGGGAAAAAGTGGTAGGGACCTACCAGCCCCTAACCCTCCGCGGGCCCTGCACAATAATGTTGACTTAAAACAAACCTTTTGTAGTTTGTAACTTCCTTTCCCTTGTGACCGCATTAACCTGATAATAGGGATACTTGTTAAGTAACAATGCGCGTAAGAACTAGGCAACTTTCTATTGTTCTGCGGCAATAGCAACTTCCCCGCATCAGAATGTCTTAGTTTTCAGACTGAAAGTATATCAGCCTATAGGTAACACATTTTAAAAATAAAATGTGCAAAAACTCTGTTTTGGAACAAAGTTTCCTTTGTACTAAAAGATCTTGTCCAATCATAAGCGCTCAAAACAATAGCCAAAAGACGTTTATAATTCGATATGTTCCCCACATAGAAATGTTGATATATAAAGGCTCAGGAAATCTTAGATGAAAAGGGAATCAGATAACAAAATAAAATATTAAAGAATCCGCTTAGTTTTGAAATTATGGCAGATTTTCATGTTTTAACCAATGAGATGGACGGATTAGACAATACACAATTAGCACCTTTCTGCATTCCATTGCCGTTTGCCTGCCTAGTTCTTACTAGGACCGTTACTTAACTATTAACACTGTCCGCTTGCTAACTTCAGCGTGTCTGGCTAAAATTGACGTTGGTTTCCTGGTTGATGGATCTGGCAGCATTGAGCGAGGACGCCCTGGAAACTTTGCAAAAGTGAAGAGTTTTGTGAAAAGAATGGCTTCCGCCTTTGTGGTTAACCCTAAAGCAGCCAGAATCGGAGCAGTAGTGTATTCTTCTGGTGCCAGGGCCGTCTTCAAATTCAACCGTTATAAGGATATAAATGGTGTTAAAAAAGCAATTGATAGAATGCCATATCTTGGTAAAAGGACCAATACGGGATTCGGTCTTAGGTTTGCACACAGGTACCTCTTCGCCCGAGCACCCAAAAGGTCCCGTAAGAGAGTTCTGATTGTCTTTACTAATGGACGTTCAAAAGACGATGTTCGTATTGGTGCATCTGGGTTGAAGGCAACCGGTGTTGAGGTCATTGTTGTTGGAGTTGGATCTTCAATTAACTATCCTCAGCTTCTTCAGATTGCTTCTTCACCCAGCCACGTGGTTCGTACAGCATTTTCTACTCTACCCAAAATCATTAAAGTAGTCAAGAAAAAAGCCTGCAGACGAGCACCAAGGCCCGTTGGTAAGCTTTCTCATTTATTGTTATTATGCAATGTCGGTTATGCAGGGGATATATTACGAATGAATGTTCCCTAGTAATCATGCAATCATTTGTTCAGACATTCATCTATTGCTTATCAATATTATTTGAAACACAAATATGAATAATGTCTTAAATGTCGTATATTTTTGTTTCAGGACCAGTCATTACTCCTCCCACCGGTATGTATAACACACATTATATCTGCATCGAATAAAACATTGCATTGTCCATAATAACTGTTTTAGTAATGAGTTAATTGTAATAACTGTATAATAGATAAATTAATTAAATTCTAATAATGATTTTTTTCTGTAATATTTTTTAGGCCCAGTAACCAAACCTACAAGACCACGTAAGTCTTAATCTTTTTGCCTCGTTGTATACATTATTATCCTATACATTGTTTTTGATTCGATAATCATTTTCTGTCTTTTTTTGTTGTTGTTGTTGTTGTTGTAGGTCCCCCACGCCCTGTGGCTGTCTATCCACTCAGTGGTATTACTGGAGGCCGTGACATTACGCCATACAGGAACCCCACAGCCCGTCTTGGTAATATTCGTTCGGACTATGGTCCGGATGGTCTTCCGGCTGGTGCCACACGATTCAAGGGCGCACCTAACAGTTACGTCGTCATTCCAAACCGACGACGTCTCGATTTACGCGATTCCATTACAGTGCTGGCGTGGATTAAACCTTTCAGTCCTGGACCTATATTCCACTATAACCCTAAGGCGTGGGGCGTTCATATCTGGATGGTCAGGCGTGATACCTTGTTTGCTCGCTTTGTTCCTCGTTCAGGACGATCAGTGAAGTTTGTCCTCAGTAACCGTATTAAACCTGGAAAGTGGAACTATATAGGAGCCTCGTATGACGAAAAGACCGGACGGGCAACTCTTTGGAAAGACGGAATCCCAATCGCCCAGAGAAGAGTTGGCAGATTCAGACTCGCCACTAACTATCCTATCATCATGGGACGCAAGCCCGGAGACAAACGACTGTTTTCTGGAAGTATTTCGTGTGTGCAGATCTACAACAAGGCACTGACTGGACAACAGATTAAAGCTGCCAAGAAAAGATGCTTCCGTAAAGGTGATATTTTAGCACCTGAACATATAAACCTCTTAAGGTTGAAAAAGCAGCCAAATATTTAAACTTGAGCTCCTTTTTGACTTTAAAACTCTTAAAGCCCTGATTGAGTCACTGGCAATTCTGCCTCTTTTCATTGAATAAATAATGCAGGGTTTTGAATATTGATAGTAAATTAGAATCGGTAGGCTTTAAAAATGCAATTTCTGTGATGTCATTTTTATTGACTTTATTTATTTTTATCTACAGCACCAATAACAAAACCAACAGTACCAGCACCAGGTAAACAAGCTTGATCATGTACGGATAGTTTAAGTAGCAGACTGCGGTTTTGGTCAATTTTGCATTGCATTGATGATCCGTTGCTTGTATGACGTCAGGAATAAAAGTTGTAAGCAATGTTTGGATGAGATTGAGCATAATATTGTAAATTATCAAGACCGAAAATGAATAATGATAACATTTGGCTGCAGGATCAACTGTGTAGTAACAGGTGTTAGGGAAGCGCTATTTTATGTTGACGGTCTCTTTCATGATTATAGGAAAAAGTCTAATGTAAACCACAAGTTGTGCAATTGATATTTATATCTTGTGTTTTTATGTTTGCAGTCCCAGGAAGATTGGTGGGTTTTTATCCATTAGATTCTGCTACTGGTGGACGAGATATCAGTCTTAACAAAGCACCAACGGCTAAGCTGAGTAACACAAGACCAGCCAAAGGACCTGACGGTACTAAACGAGGGGCTACAACTCTTTTGGGAGAACCAAACAGCTACATCGAAATACCAAATAATGGCAAGCTTGACGCAAAAGATGCCATTACTATCTGTGCGTACATCCAACATGATGGAAATGCAGGACCCATTGTCAACTTCAAGAGAGGACCCGCTTGGGGAGTGCATTTCTGGATGGCCAAGCCCAAAGTGTTGTTTGCCCGTTTTGTTTCAAGGAACGGAAAGATGACGCAACCAATCTTTTCAAAGCCAATCGTTCCTCGTAGGGCATGGTCATTTGTCTGTACATCCTATGACAAGGACACGGGTGTTGCTAAACTGTGGCTCAACGGAAGTCCTAAAAAAGTAAAGAAAGTTGGTCGATTTAGCATTGCTACTAAAGAACCAATTAGAATTGGTGCCAAGATCGGTGATTCCAGGACTTTCCGTGGAAAGATTGCTTGTGTGCAGATTTATAGCGCTGCTTTGTTCAAGAGACAAGTGAGAGATGCAATGAGAAGATGCACCAAACGAGGTAAGCACAGCTCCGTGGCCTATCCAGAGTGGTCCTATATTACCATCTCTATACATTATTTTTAGGAATTAATTTAAGAAAATGCTGTATTCGTCTCTGTATAATTTACAAGTACTCGTTCTTTTATGTCATGAGGGCCATTACTACCGGGTAAACTACCGGGTAACCGGTAATAATGTAATTACCATCAGGAAATAAAGTTATATATATTATGTTATTTATTATGTCATCATTGTCTCGTTGATGTCACCATTGTCTAGTTGATGTCATCATTGTCTCGTTGATGTCATCATACTTTCGTTGATGTCACCATTGTCTCGTTGATGTCACCATTATCTCGTTGATGTCACCATTGTCTCGTTGATGTCATCATATTTTCGTTGATGTCATCATTGTCTCGTTGATGTCATCATTGTCTCGTTGATGTCATCATTGTCTCGTTGATGTCATCATACTTTCGTTGATGTCATCATTGTCTCGTTGAGGTCATCATTGTCTCGTTGATGTCATCATTGTCTCGTTGATGTCATTGTCTCGTTGAGGTCATCATTGTCTCGTTGAGGTCATCATTGTCTCGTTGATGTCATCATTGTCTCGTTGAGGTCATCATTGTCTCGTTGATGTCATCATTGTCTCGTTGATGTCATCATTGTCTCGTTGATGTCATCATTGTCTCGTTGATGTCATCATTGTCTCGTTGAGGTCATCATTGTCTCGTTGAGGTCATCATTGTCTCGTTGAGGTCATCATTGTCTCGTTGAGGTCATCATTGTCTCGTTGATGTCATCATTGTCTCGTTGAGGTCATTATTGTCTCGTTGATGTCATCATTGTCTCGTTGATGTCATCATACTTTCGTTGATGTCACCATTGTCTCGTTGATGTCACCATTGTCTCGTTGATGTCATCATTGTCTCGTTGAGGTCATCATTGTCTCGTTGAGGTCATCATTGTCTCGTTGACGTCATCAGTCTCGTTGACGTCATTATTAAATCTAATATTTGTTCTCTATATTTTAGTTCCAGTTCCACCGACAACCAAACCACGTCCAACTAAAGCACCAGTCACTAAACCTAAAGGTACACCTTACGCTGTTATGATATTGTACTTTGATGAACAATGCTTAACATTGTTGTTATTGTGTTGCAGGTCCACCGCGCCCTGTCATCTTGTACCCATTTGATGGCAGTTTTACAAACCGTGAATTGCTCAACAGAAACCCTCCTGCTTTTATGACTTTAGTAAGACCAGCTCCTGGTCCTGATAAACGTCCAGGGGGATCTTTCGAGCTTGAAGGACGGCCAGACAGCTTCATCAAGATTCCTAACTTTGGTCGCCTTGATGTCATGCATTCCATCTCGATTATCATGTGGGTATACCCCAAGGCTCCAGGTCCGATCCTCCATTACGATCCAAGTGGTGAAGGTGTTAGGATCTGGTTTATTGAGCCTAACATCTTGATGGTTCAGTATGTCACACGATCTCCTAGACGATCATTGCCATATTTGGCAGGAAAGATTACCAAATGGAGATGGAACTACATTAGCACAACCTATAACAAAAAAACTGGCATAGCAGCTCTCTACATCAACAGAAAACTTGTTGTCAAGAAGAAGATCGGTATTGTTGATCTTGCTACCAATTACCCTGTTGTGATTGGTGCTAAGCCAGGCAATAATAAACGATACCGCGGTCGAATTTCTTGTCTGCAACTTTTCAATGTGGCTTTGACAGCTCGTCAGGTAGATGACGCCAGAAGCAAGTGCTTTGGATCCAGTAAGTACAAAAGCGTTATAAAACTATCTTATAGAGAAACATCAAGCCAATTACTAATAATAAATTGTTTGTCGTTCTATTGTAGGACCACATCCAACCATCAAAGCCTCGTCTAAACCCTGCCCAACAGGTAAACAATCAAATCATTGATTTATAACAAACTTTAAGACGTTTTTCTTGGTACACCAAGAAATATATTCCTTTGGTTGCTTTCTCTTATTCGTTACGCAGCAACTCTATTTTTGTATTTTTTTTCTGTAGAACCCAAACGTCTCATCGCTGTGTACCCACTTAATACCAATACCAAAGGCAAGGATATTTCGAGTAACAACTTACCAGCACGTTTTAGTGGCGTGGTACCAGCACGAGGACCAGACGGCGTACCTGGAAGCTCTCTCTTCTTCAAGGGAAAACCAAACAGCTACGTTACATTCCCCAACAGGGGACCTCTTGATACAAAAGATGCCATCACAATGCTTGCTTGGATTAACCCATATGGACAATCAGGACCGATCGCCAACTTCCATCCTAATGGCTGGGGAGTGCACTTTTGGTACATTAGGCCTAATAGATTGTTTATCAGGTTCATCAAGAGAAAAGGCCGTCGATCCACACCTCCTGTGGTCTATCGTCGCTTACGACCTGGCCGATGGGCATACATTGGTGCTTCCTACAGCAAACGTACAGGTGTTGCATCGTTGTATGTGAACTCTCGTCGTGTAAAAAAGAAGTATATTGGAAAATTCCGCCTTGCTACCAATTATCCAATTAGGATGGGAGCTCGTATTGGCGATAAGAGATACTTCAAGGGGAAACTCTCTTGTTTCCAAGTCTTTAACTACGTTCTGAAACCAAGTGAAATTGCTAAAAGAAAACGATTTTGCTTCAGAAAAGGTGAGTTTTGTCTGCAAAGCAGAAGCAAATTTTCAACTTACATTGTCTGTACGACTGCCCAATCAATTCAACAGCCAGGTTATTGATTGTTAAAGTGATGGAAAGCAACTGCTTGCAGATGCTCTGATATCACTCAGTAGGTGGGGTATAATGAAGTAAAGAAAAAAATGCTGTACTGGGTTAATGCAATTCTCTCTTTCCTGTGTTTCCATATTTTCTTATGTGTTACTTGCCCCTTTTTACAATTAGGAGTTCGACCAACAAAAAGACCTCCACCATCGAAGACACGTAAGTCAGATAATGTGTAACTAAAAAAATCGACGTATTATAGATTCTTTGCATTAATAATTATATGTTTGTTCTATCTTGTGAAAAAGGTCTTCCCAAGCCAGCTGCACTGTTCCCACTCAACCAAGGAACGCGTGGTAAGGATCTGAGGAAAAGAAACCCATCAGCCAGACCACGAAATGTCCGCTACACGCGCGGTCCATATGGAAGGCCTGGTGGTTCTACTCGGTTCTTAGGAAAAGGAAACAGTTTTATTCAATTCCCTAACCGTGGAGGGTTGGACACTCAAGATTCTATAACCATACTTGCCTGGATCTATCCAGAAGGACGTCCTGGACCTATCTTCAACTTCCATCCTAATGGAGATGGTGTACAGCTATGGGTAAGAGGACGATATGGAAAAATACTCTCTGCTATGTTCCCCAAACGAGTAGGAAGGAAAAAGACTCCTATGCTACAGAGACGTGTCCTACAACCAAGAAAATGGCAGTTTATAGGTGCCAAATACGACCCAAGAACAGGATATGCCTCTATCTGGAAGAACGGTCGACTAGTAGCAAGGCAAAGAGTGGGCCGCTTCAAGCTTTCTACCAACTATCCTGCTCGCATGGGAGCTCGTTTAGGCAATAAGAAGTACTTCAAGGGTCGCGTAGCATGTCTGCAAATCTATAAAAAACCACTGACCCGAAGACAAATTATCGCAGCAAGACTAGTCTGTAGTGGCTGTAAGTATCATCAACTAATAATTTAAGATTATAATAAAGAAAGCTTGCTTAACAATAACTCATTGATATTTGTTCTTCACATATCAGATCGTCCACCTCCTACTAAAAAACCAATTGGCCGTCCAACTCGACGTCCTACCAGGATTTCAGCTCGACCAATCCCAGGTAAATGGCCTCTATCCCAGGTTCTCGTGTTTGTTACTTTATTCTACTTACTGTTACCAGATGATTGATATCTGACATTCATTTCTTTTGGCTTTAGAATCTCTCACACCGCTTGCAGTTTTCCCGTTCAATTCTCGCACCCGTGGACGGGATGTCGGAAGAAGGAGAAACAAACCTGCCAAATTGGTTGGAGTTAGACCAGCTCCAGGCCCTGACGGCCGACGAAGGACCTCGTACCAGTTCTTTGGAAAGACAAAAAGTTACATCGAGATTCCTAACAATGGTGGAATTGATCCCGTTAATTCAATTTCCATCTTGACATGGGTGTATACTCAGGGCAAGCCAGGTCCAATAGTGAACTTCCATCCTTCAGGATGGGGTGTCCATATTTGGATGGTGTCACGTACAGCTGTGTTTGTGCGATTTACCAGGAGAAAAGGACGTGTCTTGACAACACCCTTGATCTCTAAAAGAATGGAACCAAATAAATGGAAGTTCATCGCTGCTACATACAATAGGCGAACTCAGTACGCTGAGGTTTACATCAATGGCAGACGAGTGGTTAGGAAACGTATTGGTAAGATCCGTCTGGCTACTAATTATCCAATCAGACTGGGATCTCGCAAGGGAGATGCTAGAAGTTTCAAGGGAAGAATTGCTTGTCTTCAGATATACAACAAGGCACTCAATGCACGACAGATTCGGGCTAGGAAGAATGCGTGCTTTGGACCAGGTAAAGTACCACTCTTTTTTAAACTTTTCGAGACTGATAGTATCCATTTTCTGATTAAAAACATTATTATTCATGGTTACTATCCATTTGGCTGACTCTTGATTGAATGCATTTTAGGACGTTTACCACGACCAGTTTATCCAAGTCCAGCTGGAAGAGGTATGTGATATTTTCACGTGTTTTAGTATGTAGTTGTATAGCATATACAAACATTATTATCGTGTATATTTTATCCAGAAATAAAATAACACGTTGTCGCCATGTTGGTTAGTCTAGCTAAAAAAATCATTGAATTTAATCAAGATGGCGGCTATAAAGGCCGGCACACACTAGGGGTCAAGGCGCTGCAACACGACGCGGGGATAATACCCCCTGCGTGTACCGATGCGAAACGCCACTTTCACTCACTTGTTTGTCGCTGCAACAGGTCGCATGAATTCACGGGGACAAGATTTTTCACAGAAATTCCACAGTACACACGAGGTGAATTGTTGCAGCAACGTGTCCCCGCGTCGTGTGGCAGCGACTTGATGCCTAGTGTGTACCGGCCTTAAAATCCAGTAATATTGAGCTCGTTTTAAGTATATGTACTCGTTTGAAATATATCGCATATATGTTTGGATTCGAGCTTGCTAATTCTCTTGGTCACTTTCATTTTACAGTTTGCCGAGCACGAGTCGATATTGCCATTCTTATGGATAGTTCAGGCAGTATAGAATACTTCGGAAAAGGAAACTACGAACGCATGCGCACTTTTGTTCAGCGTATTATCTCATCGTTCGCTGTTGGTCGACGTCTCGCTCACATCTCAGTGTCGTTGTTCTCCAGTCGACCTCAAGTATTATTTGGACTTAAGCGTTACTACAGCAAATACCGAATGATGAAAGCCGTTGGACGTGCACCTTACATTCGAGGAGGAACAAATACCGGTCGAGCTCTGAAATTTATTCATAGAGTTGTGTTTAGATTGAACGGTCGAAGACAAAGAGGATCCCGACGAAAAGTTCTTATTGTAATAACAGATGGACGTTCACAGGACAACTTTAAGGGACCAGCCAGAAAACTGAAAGCAGCCGGTGTGGCTATAGTTAGTATCGGTATTGGCAAGAACTACTTGCAGCGTGAGCTAATGACCATGGCTACCAACCCACGATTTGTTTTCACTGCTGCGTTCCGCTCAATGCAGAGGATCACAGCTTTGGTCAAACGAAGAGCTTGCTTCAGTAAGTCAGGACCAAAGATTTCATCATTTCATCCAATAGACCTCCGTTTAGCTTCGTCAGTATACTAATTGCCCATTTCCGAACACATGACATGCCATTGAAAAATGTCCCAGCTTAGAACTTAGAAAAACATAATAGTCATCAAATACCGTGTATATTAGTGTAGGATAAAAAAAACAACGGTTTGTAAACCAGACATAACAGAACTATCAATTCAGCTGCAGAGCAAAAATTATTTGAAATTATTGTTGTTGTTCAACATTCTATCCCCCTCATAAACAAGCTGTAAGTTGATTTTTGCTCCTTTCAGTTTTTTAATTACATGTTTATTTTTTGTATTGTAGAACCTAAGCCAGCCCTTCCATCAGGAGGTGAGTGAGTTGATTGGTATATAACATGCAAAAAGATCAATGAAATCTTATTAGATTAGTGTATATTGCCATGCTGTTTGAATATTGATTATACTGACATGTGACATTTTTTATTGGTTCCTGTTGTCCTACAGGTATTTTGCCCAGGCCCCACGGTCAAGGTACATTCTCTTTAAATCTTTGTTTCCTGATTTCTAAATCAAGACCAATTTAAAGTTATCTGTATTGCTTGGTCTTGAGGGTGACTGCACCTCATACCGTGTCCATGTTTTTAGGGAAACAGTCAAAAAAGATTCAACGGTATTTCTTTGTTTATTATCAATTTCTATTTTATCTTGCAGTTTGTCGTCGACGTATAGATCTTGCCTTTATCGTAGACGGTTCTGGCAGCATTGGAGCGAAGAACTTCAAGCGTACCATGAATTTCATCAGGCATATCGTCTCGTCGTTCCAGATTTCACCATCAAAGACCAGAGTTGCCGTCTTGGCTTACAATACACGTGCATTCCGTGCGTTTAGCTTTGGACAGAAACCAACTTTGAGATTAGTACTTACCAGCTTGGGCCGAATTCCATACATCAAAGGAGGAACAAAGACTGGTTTAGCTATTACTGCTGCTCACAAGTTCTTCTTTAGAGGAAGAACTACTCGATCTAGAGTGGCTATTGTACTAACCGATGGTAAATCCCACGATGATGTATCTAGGCCAGCGAGAAACCTTCGAAAAGCAGGCGTCAGAATAATCGCTGTCGGAACTGGGACCAGGTTCAGCGTAACTCAGCTGAGACAGATTGCCACTGGAAGAAGAAGTGTATTTACTTCCAACTTTAAATCCATGCTGAATATTGTTCGCCTTATCAAGCGAAAAGCTTGTTATGGTAAGTAGCGGTTCTCAGTAGGTCAGTTCTATAACCTTGTACATCATGAGGTATTAAATCGAATGTATGTATGTATGTATGTATGTATGTATGTATGTATGTATGTATGTATGTATGTATGTATGTATGTATGTATGTATGTATGTATGTATGTATGTATGTATGTATGTATGTATGTATGTATGTATGTATGTATGTATGTATGTATGTATGTATGTATGTATGTATGTATGTATGTATGTATCTATGTATGTATGTATGTATGTATGTATGATGTATGTATGTATGTATGTATGTATCTATGTATCTATGTATGTATGTATGTATATGTATGTATGTATCTATGTATGTATGTATGTATGTATGTATGTATGTATGTATGTATGTATGTATGTATGTATGTATGTATGTATGTATGTATCTATGTATCTATGTATGTATGTATGTATGTATGTATGTATGTATGTATGTATGTATGTATGTATGTATGTATGTATGTATGTATGTATGTATGTATGTATGTATGTATGTATGTATGTATGTATGTATGTATGTATGTATGTATGTATGTATGTATGTATGTATGTATGTATGTATGTATGTATGTATGTATGTATGTATGTATGTATGTATGTATGTATCTATGTATGTATGTATGTATATGTATGTATCTATGTATGTATGTATGTATGTATGTATGTATGTATGTATGTATGTATGTATGTATGTATGTATGTATGTATGTATGTATGTATGTATGTATGTATGTATGTATGTATGTATGTATGTATGTATGTATGTATGTATGTATGTATCTATGTATGTATGTATGTATATGTATGTATGTATCTATGTATGTATGTATGTATGTATGTATGTATGTATGTATGTATGTATGTATGTATGTATGTATGTATGTATGTATGTATGTATGTATGTATGTATGTATGTATGTATGTATGTATGTATGTATGTATGTATGTATGTATGTATCTATGTATGTATCTATGTATGTATAGCTGCGTTCACGAAACGTCCAACGTTGACCAAGACAAAATAATATTAATATTGGTCAATGTATTATAGGGAGAACAATTCGCCCGAGTGGTAAACGCCCAAGACCCCGACCAAGGCCTCGACCAGGAAAACAGGCTCCACGGCCAAGACGGCCAAGGCGACCAAAGCAAAAGTATTACATCAAGAAGCGTGGTTGCTGGAGGGAAAAAGCAAAGAGAAACTTTCCAAAGCTTCTTGGGGTTTTCTTTGGTAGAAATGCCATACAGCGATGTATGCGCTTGACACTTCGAAAAGGCTTCACAACATTTGCAATTTACAAAGGACGATACTGTCGATCAGGTAAAAACTCATTTCTGAAATACAAGAGATATGGAAGATCTAAGAAATGTGGAAGAAAAGGACGAGGAGGAAGATGGGCCAACAGTGTGTACACCATTCACAAAGGTAAGAGCTGTAACGTAAGTTAAAGATATCAATCAAGGTTTGATATTAGTTCCTATTAGTATTAAGGTTCCTGCTTTTCTGATCCCGTCTACATATGTTTATTAAAACCAATTTCAACGTACTCGTATTCATTCAACATACTGATTGCATTAATTGAATGTAATGCTCTTGAAAAAATATGTAATGTTGTATTAATGAAGCGGTGTTAATGTTTCACCCAGGACGAAAACCACTTCGCCGTGGAGGACGACCTGGACGCAGACGACCTGGGCGCAGACGACCTGGTGGAAGACGACCTGGACGCAGACGACCTGGTGGAAGACGACCTGGACGCAGACGACCTGGACGCAGACGACCTGGACGCAGACGACCTGGTAGAAGACGACCTGGACGCAGACGACCTGGTGGAAGACGACCTGGACGCAGACGACCTGGACGCAGACGACCTGGACGCAAACGACCTGGACGCAGACGACCTGGACGCAGACGACCTGGACGCAGACAGCCCGGAGGAAGACGACCTGGTGGAAGACGACCTGGACGCAAACGACCTGGACGCAAACGACCTGGACGCAAACGACCTGGACGCAGACGACCTGGACGCAGACGACCTGGACGCAGACGACCTGGTGGAAGAAGACCTGGACGCAAACGACCTGGACGCAGACGACCTGGCCGTGGAAGACGACCTATCAATAGAAAACGACCCGGCAGAAAGAATCGTCTGCGACTGATTCTCCTTAAGCGCCTTAGACGCTTACGTAAAAAGAAACTTGCTAAAGCAAAACTAATTGCTCGCAAACGACTTCGCCAGATAAAGCGGAAGCAGGCTCGTGCACGCAGACTATTGAGACAAAAGAGACGACGAATTCAAGCTCTACTTAATAAGAAAAAGAAGCAACAAAAATTGCGGTTTTTGAAACGGCTGCGTCGCTTGAGAAAACTCAGAAGAAGAGAACGTGCTAGGAAGATCAGAGCTCTCAAGAACAAGAGGAAAAGGGAAATAAGACGATTAAAACTATTGAAAAAATCCTTCTTGAGACGGCTTAAAAGAGCAAAGAAAAGACGATTACGTTTGGCCCGACTACGTAGGAAAGCCTTACTAAAGCGGCTACGACAACGCCAGAGAAAAATACGGAAAGCAAAACTTAGGCGTTTACGCCTAATGAAACTTAGAGGGCTTCGAAGTAGACGCGCTAGAGCACGTGCTCGGCGGCGTAAAGCATTAATTCGAAAGAGATTGCAGCAGTTGCGTCGTCTATATATCAAACGAAGACGTGCTAAGCTACGAAAAGCCAAACAACTCAAACGTAAGCAGCGTCGACGTCAGCGAAAGCGCCTTTCAAAGATGAAGCGCCGTTCAAAGAAA
Organism: Anthopleura sola; assembly: GCA_023349425.1. Taxonomy (NCBI): domain Eukaryota; kingdom Metazoa; phylum Cnidaria; class Anthozoa; order Actiniaria; family Actiniidae; genus Anthopleura; species Anthopleura sola. The sequence goes on along the minus strand of JALHLI010000014.1, from coordinate 6,837,235 downwards.
ATTATAAAAATCTTAAGGAAGAAAGGAAAACTACGAAAACTGAGGCGATATCTTCGTAATTTAAAGAAACGTAAACTCGCGTTGAAACGACGCCTGCGTAGAGCAAAGCAACGGCTTCAACGAAAACGGCGAAGACGGTTAAGACAACTAAGACGCCTAGCACAGAAGAGACGAAGGCAAATCAAACGTGCACGACTGGCAAAACTGCGTGCTATGAGGTTACGCAATCTTCGGAAGAGGCGAGCCCGAGCTCGAGCCCGTCGTCTTGCCGCATTACGACGAAGACTATTAGCAAAGACGAGAAGCCTGTACCTAAACCGCCGCCGTCGATTAATACTAAAAGCAAAACGTCTCCATAGAAGAAGGGTTATGATGAGAAAACGAAGGCTTGCTCGCGTTAGACGTATTAGAAATAGACGTCGCCGACTATTCCGACGTCTTCAAAAGAAGTTGATGTTGAGAAAGAAATTTAATCGATTAAAACGATTATTAAGAAGACGCAGGCTTCTTCAGAAACGTTTAGCACGTCGGCTTAAATTACAGCGACTAAAGATTCTAAAGGCAAGAAAACATCACCAACGCAATATTAGAAGACGTTTAAGAAAACTAAAAAGAATGTATGGTCGACGAAGAAGACAAGTCAAACGAGCCCGTAAGTTTCAGTTACGAAAAATGCGTATTTTCCATTTGCGAAATAAGAGGGCACGTCTACTAGCCAAAGTTCGCCGCAAAAAGCTTCGCCAACTGCGCCGGCTCTTCAGGAAACGAAAACGAGCAGCGCTGATTAGAGCTAGACGACTAAGAAATCGAAAAATGAAGCGGTTACTACGAAAACGAGCAAAATTAAGACGCCTTGCTCATCGTCAGAGAATGCTCCTTCTTCGCCGACAAATGAAACTTAGACGTCAGCGAAAATTTCGTAAATTGAAGCAATTCCTACGAAAGCAAAAGGCTAAACAACGACGCCTTGCTCGTCTCCGGCGAATGCAGAGACAGCGCCTTCGCAAAATACTTCGATTTCGTAAGCTACAAAAGAAGAGGTACTTGGCAGCGCTAAAGCGTCGACTTCTGAAGCGAAGACGTCAGATTCAAAGAGCGAATCTTCTCCGTTTAAAGAGGTTGCGTCTTCGTCGTTTACGTAAAAGAGCTCGCAGCCTGAGAAGTAAAAAATTACAACGATTACGACGCAAACGCCTAGCACAAAGCAAGGTTCTTTTCAAGCGAAGACTTCGCCAAAAACGTCGTCAACTAAGAAAATCGATTCGTAAACTCGGCCGACAGAAGCAAAGATATCTTGCCCACATCCGACGTAAACAGCAAAGATACAATACGTACTTTGCGCATCAAGAAAAGCGTTTCACTAGCTATCGATGGTTCTCTCACTTGAGACAGTTGAGGTTTAGGAAAAACTTACAAAATCGAAGATTTGCGCATTTCCGTTCGTCTTTTATTTCAAGAATAAAACGATCAAGAACAAGGCTATTAAAACATTTCCAACGTGGGGTGAGAATACTTAAAAAGAATCTAGGTATTCGTCAGAAATGGATCAACCATGCTGGTTTTTATCCGCTGAGCAGGATGTCATTCCTTAGAAATCATCTTCGAACTAAGAAGAAATACAAACGAGATCTACGCCGTAAGAAACTACAAAAGGGAAAGATAATGGAACTGCGAAAAATTTTCTTGATGCAAAAAAAGGCTGTATTTCGTAAAGCAAAAAGGCAACTCAAACGACAGCAAAGATCATATGCGCGCCAGAAAAAGTCGCAAAGGAAAAAGATTGGACGCCTTGTCAAAAAGTTGATGCGCCATCATCTTTTCAAGAAGAAGAGAAAACTATTGCTCAAGCAAAGAAATCTACAACGGCTACATCGATTTCACTTCGAGAGATCAAAGAGACTGTTGAGGCGACACTTGAAGCAGAAGCTGAGTATTATGCACCACCGAGTACGTGTATGGAAGAGACAGATATTAGTAGCGAAAACCAATAAACTACGACGGATGAAGATCAGACGTCTTAAAATTGGCAGAAAAAATATTCGTCTGCTTAAATCTCAGCATAGGCGAGCTCATTTGAAAGTGCTCCGTACACACAGACTAATCGTTAAACATATGAAATCTCAACAAACACGAAGAAAAAGGCGCGGACGAGGACGTGGACGCTTTAGAATGAAAGGCAAAGGAAGACGTGGACTTGGACGCTTTAGAATGAAAGGGAAAAGAAAACGTGGACGTGGACGCTTTAGAATGAACCGCAAAGGAGGAAGACGTGGACGTGGACGCTTTAGAATGAACCGCAAAAGAGGAAAACGTGGACGTGGACGCTTTAGAATGAACCGCAAAAGAGGAAGACGTGGACGTGGACGCTTTAGAATGAACCGCAAAGGAGGAAGACGTGGACGTGGACGCTTTAGAATGAAACGCAAAGGAGGAAGACGTGGACGTGGACGCTTTAGAATGAAACGCAAAAGAGGAAGACGTGGACGTGGACGCTTTAGAAAGAAACGCAAAGGAAGACGTGGACGTGGACGCTTTAGAAAGAAACGCAAAGGAAGACGTGGACGTGGACGCTTTAGAAAGAAACGCAAAGGAAGACGTGGACGTGGACGCTTTAGAAAGAAACGCAAAGGAAGACGCATACGCAGTGGACGAAGAGGTAGGCATAATAATGTTAACCACCATCTTGGTTTAATCTTGATTGTGGCTTAACAACACCCTTAGTATATTGTATTTTTAACAATTTATTTTATAGGAAAGAAGAGAGGAGGTATCCAGCATCACAGGAAAGGTATTTTATCCCACAGAATCGCTCTTTTACGTTTATATTTCTACATCTATACTATAGATCAGTATGTTGTTATATTTCTACATCTATACTATAGATCAGTATGTTGTTATATTTCTACATCTATACTATAGATCAGTATGTTGTTATATTTCTACATCTATACTATAGATCAGTATGTTGTTATATTTCTACATCTATACTATAGATCAGTATGTTGTTATATTTCTACATCTATACTATAGATCAGTATGTTGTTATATTTCTACATCTATACTATAGATCAGTATGTTGTTATATTTCTACATCTATACTATAGATCAGTATGTTGTTATATTTCTGTAATTCTCGATTTTCTTTATTTAGAAACAAAGGACTTTACCACAGCAGATTATTATTGGCCTTTCCATCACGAACATCATGGAGACAGCACTGACTCACGACAAGGGTTAGCTGCACATCTGGAAGATGGCGCCAATATAAAACATAATGTTGCCATGACAACACATGAAGGAAAAACTCGGGGGTGGATATCGCTGGGTGACTTCGCAGGTATGTCCTAATTAGCAAATCCAACAGAAAGTGCAACCTTAACCCTTCCTAACGCTTTAGATCTCCAAAAGCCATCGAGTTGTACATGAAGAGATAAAGTCTCCCCATCATGACGTAGCATGTGTTAGTTGACGGGCAAGCGTGTTAAAATAAAGTTTGACCTACCTACCTACCTACCTTCTTGTATAGAACATTGTGTATTAGGACTTGTCTCTCCATCAATCACATCTAAGATAGACCACTAGTCAGAGCTTGATGTCTTGTATGGAAGATTGTGTATTAGGACTTGTCTCTCCATCAATCACATCTAAGATAGACCACTTGTCAGAGCATGATGTCTTGTAAGGAACATTGTGTATTAGGACTTGCCTCTGTGATCAATCAATCAATCAAATTTTATTGCTCATTAAATTAACAGTTTGACAATTTTATAGTAAGAAAAAATACAGTAAATTAGTTACCATGTATATATAAATAGTTTTTTACAATTGTATATGTATAAGTTGAGCCTGAGGGCTAAATTAAGTGGTAAGTTTTCTAGTTAGCCCCCAGGAATCATGCGTGAGACAAACAAACGATGCCCTCGTTCTAAATGTTCAGATGACATATGATGATATTTGATATACCTATGTTATATACCTATGTTATATACGTGTTGTGTTTTGCTTTGTAGACAAATGCTTTAGCGATCCTTCAAGATGCCGAGGTAACGGAATGACCGTCATCTCAAGAATCAAACTCGATCAAGAAAACACCAACAGTAAACCTAGCGCGTACATCATGTCAAGTGGAGGACAAACAACCAAGGCTCGTGGATTTGCTCTTCTGAGACTGGCTAAGAAGTATATTCTGATACTGAGTACCAAAGATCGACAATGGAAACTTGAAACTAAAGACATACCAGAGGGATGGTTTGATCTTGCGTTCACTTGGGAAAACAAGAACCTATTGAAGCTCTTTGTTAATGGTAAAGCTGTAGCAAATGCTGAAGGAACGAAGGTTTCACGACCAGAAGATTCTTACACAACTTTCACTATTGGCAAACCAAATAACTCACCCATGATAAAACACAGGATGCCTCTGTCCATTGAAAAACTTGCCCTCTGGGAAAGAGCTTTATCTGAACATGAGATCAAGAACTTTGCAAGTGAAGGTAGGGAGATTTCAGTTAGTGACGTGCATTAGATTTTACGGCATTAACTGAGACACGTACACTCTGTTTAATTACCGTGCCCAGGGTCGGGAGGACTGGGATCTAGCTTGATTGATGCTATTACTCATTCTCGTACCCAGAGCCTTCTCAACTTTCTAAGGAAAGATCGTAGGCTCTGGGCAACCCTAAAAATATATCAACTTTCATTGGCTGTTGATAATAACATAGCAATGAACTCTGATTGGTTAATAAGATAATCAAACATAGCAACGGAAACTGAACGGAAACCAAGCAAGCCAAATCAACTAGAATGATCTGAGAGAGAGCATGCGCTCTGACGACCTGGTCGCAAGATTCTGGCTTCCTGTCAGTTAGGTTTCCCAGAGCCTACGATTTGACTAATGAATAGGGTCTGGGAACGAAAATGGCGATTACTGTACTGATGGTCACATTATTCATGTATTCCATATCTGTTTTTGTCATGTGATTTTGTAAAAGCTCACGAAACAGATGGTGCCATGATTAAACATTCTCATTTGTTGAAGAATGATATCTTTATCCTGTGATTTGTTATCTTTTAGACAGATAACACTCTACTCTAATAACGTTATAAAGTGATTTTCGACATTCAATTCACTTATACCTAAAAAAGTGTGTTTCGTTTACAGATACGAAATCAGAAGAGGAAACCATTGACGAACAACAGAGCTAAGCTAAAGGTAAATGAATGTTTGTCCATACTTTGGTGTGGAAACTTGTGATACTAAAATTGTTGCAAAAACATAAACAAAAGAAAAAAATCTATAACTAAAAACCTATGAATAAAAAGATGAACTTAACACGTCATTAAAATTCCTAATCGATAAAATGATTAAAGTCTTAGATAACTTGCTCTCTTTTTAAACAGATGAATATCATCACCATTAATCGAGTTAATGAAGACGTACCATAAAAAAACAACTGTGGACTATCAGTTGAAATGACGCCTCGTACAAATAATTTACTAGTTGCTTAGCTGTAGCCATGACAACTGTCACTATGGTGATTTAATATTTCAAATGAAAACCAATGGAGTACATTTGTAACATTAACTCTAAACGCGCTGTTTACCTAGCCTTTTTAGTTACCAAGGATTACGGGATTACGTCATCTTACCATGTAATATTACTAAAGTATGGTAATAACTGTAACAACATGGCCCTAAACCAGTGTACCAATATAGACCCTTTTAATATATCCTACAATGCTTTATTTTCCGCGTTTCACGTTAATTTCATTCTTTTCAATTTCGTTCAAAAGAACAAATTTCAAAAAATAAATTTGACATCAAACGTGGAAAATAAAGCATTGTAGGAAATATTCAAAGGGTCTATACCAGTAGCTGTAGAATATTATTGATTTTAAACTTCCGCGCCAAGCATGTAAAACGTATAATGAATAAAGATAGCTAACTGCATAAATGGTCTTGTCTTGTGGAACAACTGAAACTAAAACAAAAACATTTCTTGAAGAATAATACCTACATGTGCTGGGAGAATAATGTAACCTGTGTGCCGTAAGTTTTACCCAGAGATCTCGATCATAACTGACCGAGAAGCCCTGGAGCGAGTGAGCCACTGGAACGCACCCGGGGTATTAAATGTTATGAAATGAGACGAGGCGGGGAATTCCGTCCAACTTTTGTGTTACACTCGTAAGTAGGATTTGCACTACCTTGAAACCATCTCTCATTCGATCCGCAACTCAGTAGCGATAGAACGAAGCTTATGATTGGTTAAAATAACGCGGGAAAAACACAAATTCCAGCTTGCTAGTGTTATGACAGTTTTACAGATTCTAATTAAAGATTATAGATGTATATTTTTGTGGAGGAAGGCCAGAAACCGTACACTCGAAGCATAGCCTGCGGGAAAGAACCAACAAGCTACCGCAAGTACGCCCTCTTTAACAAGTTTTGATGAAACGTTTCTCAAAGCAGTCGTGGTAGATCATCACCAGTTTGAATACTAATTTCAAATGTGAAGTAGTACTGTAATCCTTTGATCAGCTGTTTATGATCACCGATGGATCGAGTTCTGGTGTTCCAAGCCAAGATCAACTACCTGTTATAAAAGTGATAAGACAATAGCTCACTACTTACTAAGACCGGCAGCTTGACGTGGATAACACTCATCAATTATTCATCATTATCTGGTGAAAAATTCTTTGACTTTGATCTTATTTTTGATAAGGAAAAACAAAACAATTAGATATTTTCCTTCCAATTTTTTAAACCAAATTGTAATCCAGCAACATGTGTGAATACTGGCGAAAGAAGTAATCTCCAACGGCTGTCTCTCCTTATGTCTGTGATGTTCAAGGTAAGATAACGAGTGCCTTTCTTTTGCTGTCCAACGTTGACGATATTTAACTGAACGACCGACATTTCCACTTTATTACGATTACTTTACGATTCATCTTATCAAAAATGTATCTGTTTATCACATATTGCCGCTGTCAGTTTAAATGAAAATATCTGGGCTATCCGATATGGGGTTTCTTGGCCATTTTACCACATTGATATAGCCATAAATGATAACATTTTGTATCTCATGATAAAGGCTGTTGAACTTGGTTGTGTTCAGAGTATCTATCATTTGTCCATTAGTTACCTATGATTCAAAAAACATACTATTTTTAACATGTTTTATTAGAATTGATCAAACAATTAGTACTAACTGTAAGTCCATCAGACGCGATCTGTGATCAGTGTCACTTGACATATATAACGTATTCTCTTGATCTTGCTCCACAGGATATCATCGCCATGGTTACATATCGTGTTGTTGTTGTTGTGCTTATAGCAGGTATGTTGCACCGAACCAACTAGCATGGGTTATGTGTGTTTATTACTGAACTTCTAGATTATTTCCTTTCAGCTGCAGCGTTGGCTGAAGAACCAAACAAGAATAGAAAGAACATATCAACATTGGATTTAATGGCAGGTGAGGGTACTAATCACGTTGAACATGCATCATAGAAGATCGAAGGAATTACCGCCATTATAGTTCATTTACATTTTTATCTACCTTAACCCGCTTTTAATCAAAGTTTTATGAACTTTTCCAGAGAAACGAGTTCAGGTTTGTTCTCGTCAAAAGAGAACCCTGAGTTGCAGTTCAGGGTCTTCGATTGCTGTGACAGGTGTATTCTGGGGCAGGAAGTCAGCTGATATCTGCCCTTCTGAGGATGGAGACCCGGTCCTGGACTGTGGAACTGCACCCAAGACTGAAGACATTGTGAAGAAATCATGTGAAGGAATGGGAAGCTGTTTACTGGAAGCAAAGGCAAATCTACTGCAAAAAGAAAAGCACTGCTTTGGTGTGAATAAATATCTGCTAGTGAACTATACATGTGTACCCAAAGAAAACCAAGTTATTCTGTGTAATTCAGAGGATACCATGTTATCTTGTCCTTCTGACTGGGTTGTCAGGGTGAATTCAGCTTTCTGGGGAAGAGAGTCCACAGGTATCTGCCCCTCTGACAATGGCAAGGTTATTTGTCCAGGAGCTTCGGAAACAGTTTCAAAGCTTCGTACGAACTGTAACAACAATCCTGGGTGTGTTGTCAGAGCTCGATTCAACGAACTGCAAAATGGAGGGGAAAACTGCCCTCGAGTCAGCAAGTACCTGATAGTGAACTATGCTTGTAGGCCAAGTGCTGCTATCGCTAGGCGAGGGAATCTTGGCAGAATTCCCCTCTCCCTTTACAGACGATTAGGATATCGTTCCAGGATACCCCACCCACCACAAATAGCAAATGAAGAAATCAATACGAGCAAAGAAAGCAGCAATGAACAAACAAACAAACAAAACAAAAAATAAGCAATATTAAATTCGCCTCACTATATCTGACCATCGTTATGAGAATAGGATGATATGTGGAACTTTCTTTACGGTTTCTTAGCGATCACTGAACCCGGCATTCTGTATCTTGTAAATACAACTGAATAAGTAAATAGTAGATGACATGTGTTTTTATACTTGCATGTATACTGGCACAGGACGTTAGTTTACAGCAAAGTTAATGTATTAAGCTAATGAAATAAATAAAAACACTCATTCTTCCCTAATTGCCCTCGTGATTATCACACATTATACAGGGTCCCTCTGGATACCAGCTTTGTTCAAATAAAGGCTACTTTTAAGTTAAAAATTAACTTCATATCACTACGCGCACGCTCTCATTAGGAGGACAACAAATATAAAACCCAAATATAAACTGAACTAAAACCCTAAATATTGATAAACACGTTACTTGACAAACCAATAAACGATATCAAATAATTTGATTATTATTACACTTGAGCGAGCCTGCAGCCAGCTAACTATATCCACTTATATTATCATGACGTACATCTATACTATCCTTTCTAATTCTTCTGCTAGATACTTGGACCATACCATACCACGCATGATCATGCATGTGCGAACAGCGATGCATCTGGGTTTATTGAAGTCTAGAGTGATTAGGGTGCATACATTCTACGAAGTTACACGGCCGAGAGACTTTGTGAGTACGATATGAATGTTAGATGAAGTGCTTTGATGGTAGGTGAATTTGTTCATAGGACCGTTACATCTTACTGTATGACCACCTACTGTTTCATCTTGGTGAATTGGAAAGTGGCCGGGGATGTGCAGAACGATAATCTTAGCGATAGTCAGTATTTTCTTTATGCGGGCAGCAGTTAACAACTGTCGGCTTCATGCAGGTCACCACACAGGCCAAGCAAGCGGACCGATCGGGATGATGAATGTCGAAGGTCGTCTAATGAAAATGAGTGCCCTCCTCAGTTTTTCTCGAGTTTTAGCCGCGGCAGGCTGAGCACTGTACCTGCTGGTGAAATTAGGCAAAGGTCGCTTAAAATGCATAAAAAAGCATTGGAGTCAACGGTTTGTGTTCCTTTCCCTTCACAGGAGAGTAAACCATTGATATGACTTTGATGTTGAGCATTATGATTCGTAGATTTGTAGAAAAAAATGTAAATTTATTTTTGTTTTCATCGACTACAGTTAGTGATTGCTCAGTCTCCCCAGCACATATTAGTAAAATTTTAAACCTGCATTAGTTTCTAAATGTGTATTGACAATAGGGGAAAATATAGACATATTAAAGTTATAATATATATTGTTTGCCGGGCATATTCCATCTGTAAGATATTTGCCGGATTCGCGTGCTCTTTTTAATTAATTAGAGAAAGATCATCTCCTGAGATTTTGTAGTCTTTCTTGGAGTCAACCTTTCTTGGCCAAATTAAGTGTCAAGTGCCTTGATTTTCACAAAAATGTCGTCACTACTGACAATAGAAACAGAAACCTGTATCACGTGACAGAAGCACCATTGAGGTAATAACAAGGCTGACAGAGAGAAGAACGATCGTGTTCTCCGCTAACTGAGCTTCTAAAAACCAACAAAGATAAGATTATCTAAGGTGAGTTGTTCTTGAAATCAAGCAAGTTAATTTGTTCATATTTTGTTATTGTTATTGTTATTATACGGTAATATAAACAAAATATTGGCCAAGAAATGAAAGCGTTCAGCCAATAAAAGTATTTACCTGCTAAGGTCGATTAAAGAGAAAAGAATATCTCAGCCGTGACAGACTTACGCCATGAAACTCTTAGAGTGTAAAACAATAAGTTATCGTGCTTGGCATTTTTTCTGTCTGTTTCACTTTATTAAGTTTACTTTGGAAATCGACTGTTCAACAAAGGTAAAGTTTCTGTTTCGTTCCCTTTTTTCGGTTTTCTATGTCGTGTATTTTTTATTAGATCAATCACGTCAGCTCCGTTAACCGGGAATGTAATACTGTATGCTCCTGGTTTTACAAATTCACTGACCCAAATGGGGTTAGTGGTCTTGCTTTTCACTGAGGTTATTCGAGTGATCCACACCACTCTATCCTCGATTCATCCATCACCAGCAACTATTACTTCTTTATAAACAAGCATTGTTTTTCTAAGACAGCTTTTTGTTCATTTTTGGGTTATTTGTTTGACTCACTCAATGCAGTGGAATCAGTTAAATGTCCAAAGGTATTCTTGTGATCCAATGTCATCATTTTGAAACTACTTCTTGTTATTCTGTAGTCGAATGAATTGCCATTTAGCTTCTGATTCACTTATATATAACATTATCATTTCTACTCAAACATCAATCAAAGTGCCAAATATTTGTATGTACCACGTCCATCATTTCAGCCAAAATTGTACTTATTAATTATGTGTCGCAAATGGAATTTATTTCTTGGCTTAATTTTACCCTAAGCTGACGCCCCTTGAAATTATAAAGTGAAACTTAAATTCTGTAAAAATCGGATTTTTGAAAATTTATTCATTGTATTACTATTAACACAATGATATTGCGAAGATGTTATGGGATTCCTGTGTTATCGTACCTGTTTTTATCAAAGATCGTTATAACCAGCCGGCAATTATAATATATCATATTTTGTTTCTCGCTGTATAGGGTGTGTATTTCTGAATGAGTGGTATCTTCAATGGCTTTAAGGGTTGTTTTGTGTTTCTACAGTATTGCCTTGGTTCACTTCACATCCAGTCAAGGTGAGAATCAACAGTTATTAGCACCATCATCTTGAAAGATGTTTTATTCGCTTTGTTTCCACATTGTTTTCACGTGGTGAACAAAACAACAACGAAAACAAACTTTATTTCTTGCTATCCTTTTTGCTATCATAGTTTGATTCTTTTCTCTTGTCACCACTTAACCATAACATTTCAATATCAATATCAACATTTCTCTATATACACTATAAAACACTCCCGTCCTTAATGAAAGACTGAATGTGTATGTCTTTTTCCCAGAAAACATTCCAAGCAGTGTCGGGGGAACGGGTTTAAGTCAGATTGATCTCGAGTCGAGTAAGTATTGAATAAAACCTTTGCCGGAACATTTTCTATTTACCAAACAGTATGCTATTCATCCGTTCAGCTGGTCAGACAGAAAGCTATCAATAGCCAATGTGCATGAGCTCGAAATTATACCACAAAGCATGATGGGAAAGTGAGTTCTTACGCTTTTTTGGCTCCTCTAAAAATTCATCTGACAATTTTTCCTTCGACTTTTTCTATGGAAATAAAAGGATTTCAGCAGACCAAAATAATAGAGTATTTTTTCTGATATTTCCGGATCCTTTGATTTCTCTGTTACGTTTTTAAAGAACTCACTTTCCCATAGTGCTTTGTCAGCTTCGATGCCTATTGAAGCTATTACAGAGTGTGTTTTAATCAACCGATCTGTTAACAAAATCCTTCCTGACCCTCCCCTCCCTCTGATTTTTTTAGATAAAGATGTCACTATATGCACCAAGCAGAAGAAGCCGTTAACCTGCGCATACCCTGGTTCTAATATTGCCATTACTAACGTGTTTTGGGGTCGAAGGTCAGCGGATATTTGCCCTTCTGATGATGGTGATACTGTACTCAACTGTGATACAGCACCAGAAACACTTGGTATCGTAAAAGCAAAATGTGAAGGAAAAGAATCTTGTGATTTGGAAGCAAGACATGCGTTGTTGCAAACCCCACAGTCAAGTCATTGTCCTGGTGTAAATAAATACCTTATTATCAACTACACATGCGTACCAGATGCCAAGGAAGTTGTGCTTTGCGATTCGGAAAACTCCACACTCAACTGCCCTGCCACGTGGAAGATTGGAGTCAATTCGGTATTCTGGGGACGACAATCAACGGAGGTTTGTCCAGCTGAAAACGGCCAAACGACATGCACGGGGGCATCTGAGAGTCTTGGTATTGTCAAGAATTCATGTAATGGATTGACTCGATGTGATGTGCACGCAGGATATGATCAGGTTCAGAATGGCGCCGAAAACTGCCCAGGGGTTGGTAAATATCTTATCATCAACTACAGCTGTCAGCCACATGCAAATATTGGTAAGAGAGGAACATTGCATTGCTTGACTTACTGATAGCCCCAGTACTTCAAGTTTGAGTTCTCTGTTGCTCAGGGTTAGCCTCGATTTTGTGTAAAATATTCACGTGTTTCAGTGAAGGTGTGTGGAATTTCAAAATGTTGTAATGTAGAGTTGTGCATTCTTTACTTTTGAAAATTCTGATGCTGAAATGAGGCTACCCCTGAGTAAATGAGTCTGTAATCAAGGAACACCGCGTTATTGCGGTACGAATTCAAAAATAGTCTATTGATTATCTGCTAATCCAACAAATGATTTTCCTCTAGAAACCGAAGATGACTTTGAAGTCAAACAGTCCGAGTCTGTAAAACAGGATAAACAGGAAGACAAACCTGTTAAACCAGAATCGGAGACAGACAAACATGACGACCAGCCAGAGAGTGTTGCAAAGGCTCTTAAACAACTGGACGGGGATCCAAAGAGCATGGTTGACAATCCTTCTGAGGGGAAAGAAGATCTGAATATCGGTAGGCTGGGTATGGGTGGATTAAAAGCGCTGGAGAAAATCAACAATTTGATCAAAGCATCTGCTGAAGCACAAGGTGGAGACCAGTCCATGATAGAAAACGGTCTTACCGATGACCAGGCACAGACTATTGAAAGAATGATTATTGAAGGAATTAAAAATATCAAAAACAAAACAACCCATGGGACTCGTAAGGCATCCATCCCTAGAAAGATCGTTGAGCAGAAACCACAACCTGGACAGGCACAAGTCAAGGATAATACTAGGAGTAACATAAAAACCGCCGCTGCTGGTGATCTTAAGCAGAAAGTAAAAAGTACACTGTACAGACTTGACAATGGAAACACCAAACCTGCAACCATTAAAGGGTTGAGGCATCGCATCATGGAGGCCACTGCAACAACACGTAATCTTCACTCGAATACTAATCAGGGCAGCAGGAATATCCAACAGACCCGTAGCCCGAAGTCACCTCAAGTACGTAACCTTGGTGTTGGGAATGCAGGCGCGGGAAATCAGCCCTGATGACGTAAGACTTTCTGGACAAACCCGTTTTCTAGTTTTACTATTTTTTGCAAAGGGTCAGCCTTTTAATGAAGTATTTGGTTTAGCTTTAAGTCGACAATCATGTAAACACGCTTCTGGACACTAAAGGGAGTGTTGTATGCTGACCACAAAGTATTGCTAACTCAGAACATCGCACCTCCAGGAAACAATTAGTACTATTTTTTATAAAGATATAATCAAATTATTTACTGATTTATCATTTGTGACATTAATATTGTGATGTTTCTTGTGATGAAAAAAAAAACATTTCGCAATTGATACCTGATCGGTTGGTGAGAAAGTTAGAATTAAATTTTGTAAGCAGAAGATTTGGCTGTGTAAATCTACGAACATGTATTTCAACTTGAATAGCTTGAATGAATGCTTATTATTAAAACTGCAAAGTTTGAGTAACTGTGTTTGGTTGGTTTTTTTGTCCAGTGAAATGATCACCTTTGAACATCGGTATTGTTTTTTTTTTTGAAATTGGATTGGATACTTCTGTGTTCGACTTTGGTGTGTTGAGCGGGTTTCTGATTGGCTGATATGGCAATGATCACAGGATCGCTAGACAGTGGGTGAAACTGAACCAAGAATAACTTAATGAATTGAACTGAAAAGTAGTGATTCAAACAGTCAATTTCGCTGTCCAGTTGATATATAATCAGAGGAAAAGTTTAAAATACATATTTGAGAAAAAATAAAGTCTTCAGGAAAAACGACAAACCTTTGTTTTATTTGTTGAAGACCAAGTGAAGATATCTGTCGGTAAAGCTGGTTCTCTTATAAAACATTCATGAACATTAATTGACATTGTTGTGGTACCTGTTGTTCTCTAGAATCAAAACCTCCTAGCACACAATCAACAGCTTACTTCAGTTATATAAATATAATTCTTCATTATGGCTTTTATTACTCGTATTGAGGAAACATAAAAGTACCAAAGGATGTGGAACAAGTGAATACATGAACAAGTTCGGCCAAAAGTGATGAAAAATGACGAAATATTTCTATTTTCTGTTGATGTCTGTGTTGTTGAGGTCATCGCTTAATGTCGGACTACCAGCTCATCAAGGCAAGTCCTTTTTAAACACATTTATTTTTTTATTCACAATTATGTCATTTTAATTTCTGAAAAACAAAAACAAAATACAAAAAAGGTCGAAATCGTGTAAACATGACGTGAATAAAATGAAAAAAATCCAGTAGAATATTTTATTACATTAGAAAACACAGATTACTAAGCCCCATATTCCCGTAGGGTTCTTGGAAATGGCCGGCCTCAAAAATGGTCTGCCCTATTGTGTTGTCACAAATAATGAATATTTTTAACCGTTATAATTTCCAATTAAGATAATTTGTGGGACACGGATCAGACTGCAGAAATATCGCATAGTATTTGTCACTTTACTGTTCTGGTTCATGGATGTCCCCATTGAATTGATAAATGTCCTTGTATATTTATATTGCCTAGTTTTTGTTAGATTTAAAAAAATATATTTATTTCAGTTAGCGGTTAGACTTGGCTCTATTGCCTGTCTACGTCTATACAAAATTCTTGTTCAAAGACTTGTTCATGTAGTTAACAATCATTTGAACAATCTTGATACATTCATCAGATCTATACACGACCATGCGCCACCATATACACGACCATGCGCCAACATATACACGACCATGCGCCACATATACACGACCGTGCGCCTCCATATACACGACCATGCGCCACATATACACGACCATGCGCCACATATACACGACCATGCGCCACCATATACACGACCATGCGCCAACATATACACGACCATGCGCCACATATACACGACCATGCGCCACCATATACACGACCATGCGCCACCATATACACGACCATGCGCCACCATATACACGACCATGCGCCACCATATACACGACCATGCGCCACCATATACACGACCATGCGCCACCATATACACGACCATGCGCCACCATATACACGACCATGCGCCACCATATACACGACCATGCGCCACCATATACACGACCATGCGCCACCATATACACGACCATGCGCCACCATATACACGACCATGCGCCACCATATAAACGACCATGCGCCACCATATACACGACCATGCGCCACCATATACACCACCATGCGCCACATATACACGACCATGCGCCACCATATACACGATCATGCGCCACCATATACACGACCATGCGCCACCATATACACGACCATGCGCCACCATATACACGACCATGCGCCACCATATACACGACCATGCGCCAACATATACACGACCATGCGCCAACATATACACGACCATGCGCCACCATATACACGACCATGCGCCACCATATACACGACCATGCGCCACCATATACACGACCATGCGCCACCATATACACCACCATGCGCCATATATACACGACCATGCGCCACCATATACACGACCGTGCGCCACCATATACACGACCATGCGCCACCATATACACGACCATGCGCCAAATATACACGACCATGCGCCACCATATACACGACCGTGCGCCACCATATACACGACCATGCGCCACCATATACACATGTACATGATACTGTCCATTCCATTTGCTAGCAAATTTGTCTTTCTTTTTACAGACTTAACTGTCAGTCGCCATGTTGTGGCGCATACTGGGATTAGACCACGCAGTGAAATAGACCTAACAACAGGTAAATATGTATAAGTATATATCCGATCCTACCCCCTCCTCCTTTCCCCTTGCAGCTCCTCCTTCTCCTCCTCCTACTCCTCCCCCTTCCTCTTACTCCTTCTCCTCCTACTCCTTCTCCTCCTACTCCTCTTCTCCCTCCTACTCCTCCCCCTTCCTCTTACTTCTTCTTCTCTTAGCTTCTTACTTTTGCTTCTGTTCCAGAGAAACAAGTTCTGTTCTGTGCTGGTCAGAACAAATCCTTGGAATGTGTTTCACCAGGATCAACTATTGCAATCATGGACACATTCTGGGGAAGACTTTCTGACAAAATATGTCCCTCAGAGGACGGTGACCCAACTATCAACTGTGGGACTGATCTCTCGACTACATCTTTGCTGAAGAACCTGTGTGATGACAAAGTTTTTTGTGAAATCCCAGCTAGACATACGGTATTACAAGCCCCCGGTACTACTCATTGCCCGGGTGTCAACAAATATCTTATTGTAAACTATACGTGTATGCCGATTGAACGCAAGTTTGTTCTCTGTGATGGAGAAATAACAAATCTGAAGTGCGGAGAAGGATGGCAATTGAATATATTGTCTGCAGTATGGGGCAGAATATCTCCTGCCACTTGTGCCACGACTCTAGGCAGACCATCACGACTGGGGATCTGTGACAGCTCCAACAGCACTCTGGGAAGGATTCGTAGTATTTGTCATGGGAGAAATGGATGTGTAGTACGGGCAGATGATGAGCATATGGTACAAGGGAACGAACAACATTGCCCTGATGTTGATAAGTATGCCATGATCACTTATCGATGCCAACCTAATGTCGAACAAGGTCAGTCTCTTAAACAGGCACAAAGGTTTTGTCCAAGAAAAACAAACCCCTATAGCCTGTTGTAGTGCCTCAGCAAGCATATTATACAAAAAACAATGCTTAATGTAACCAGCTGAGCTATGCGATTCGATGGATGAAGTGTTGTTGTTACTAGAATTAATGCCGAAAAGCCCCTAGAAAACTGAACTTTGTACACTATACTGAATAATACACTGAGGAAATTATGATAGACCACTTTTGATATTTCGGCTGAATCACAAGCAGGTTCAGGAAAAAGACGAGGCTCCGGAAAATAATATTTTGCTGATTGCTTGATTGTATCCCCGGAGCCTCGATTTCGATCTTTTTTGTGTGCGATTAGTCATCCAGAATATGGAAAGTGAGCTATTCACATCTGAAATGCAGAAAATGGTGCGAATGTAAAACAATGTTGTAACAGAATTGCTATATTCTTTATTTATAGAGAACGTTTTGGAGAGTTCAAAAGGAAGCTCAGATCAAGTATTTGTGCCAGAGAGCCCAACAAAGAGACTTCCGTTTATAAACCACGATTCGCAGACAAATGACTTTCATGCGAATAGCAATACACATTATTTACTTCAAGCTACCATTCCAAATAATCAGAAACATAATACTGATGCCAGCGCGGAGACTTCACTGGATGGATTACTGAAAGAGTATATGGCAAGTCAGAATAACAAAGGTGGTGATGGCACCACAGGGGAGCAGATAAATGTCCCACACGATGCCCGTCCCGCTCCCCTCAAGGGAAACCTTGGTGTCCCTCAAGACGGTGCAAAAGAAAGCCTACAACAAAATATCGCCCTCTTGAAGAAAATTCTGCACAGCAAGAAGATAATGAAAGTAGGTGTTAATGCTATGGAAGGAATTGACATGGCAACGGCAGTTACTGAGCGTCATGATCCAAACACTAACAACGATGAAGTACCAAACCAGCTGGATTTGACTCGAGATGAACTCAATCATCTTGCACAGTCTCCAGATGCAATCAAGACTATTAATGAATATATGAGTAAAAAAAAAATGACCAAACAAGTACAACCGCTGACCGCACCTCACCAAGACCCCCAGGGCTCACAGCAAACGAGCAGCTCAAAAACTGACAGTCCTTCATCAAATACAAATAAAACTGTTGGTAGTAGTGGAAGAGAAAAAAAACTGGATCCAAAAACCGATGACAAGCAGCATTCTGAGCAAATGTCAAGTACTGCGACACCTACGACACGAATGCCCTTACCAACAATGGGCACTTTGGGTCTGACAACAGTCAAAACTAACCAAAGAGACTTGAGTAAACTGATGGACCCAACGGCAAAATTAGGGGGTAAGGTCATGGGAAATATGTTTTATGAAAAATTCCTTAAACCTGCACAGGACGATTTTGAAAAACAAGCCACAAATATTGAACAAAACTCCGAAGGGAAAGCTATTGGTTTGTTGAGAAAAAAGGTGTCAGCGCTACAAGCTATCAGTGATGCTTTGACGTTGATAACATCAAAAATGAATCCAGATCAAGCAGGGGGAAAAAGACACCATTCAGGACGGAATATCAACTACCTTGAAGTAACTAAAGGGCTTCAAGACTTACCTGATAGTGTTGAACCAAAGGATGTTCAGTTCTTACAAGATAAAATCAACAAGGCTATTGAAACTACTGAAGCAATGGAAAGACAAGCTGCATACAAAAATCCGAGTTCGGTTGCATTGAGACTGAAGGGTAAAGTTGCGGAGGATGTTCAAGCTGAAGCAAGAAACAGAGTTGAACAGAGAAAAGAAAGACTGAGAATCGACAAACAAATCAAAGACATCGAAGATTCGTTTAACATGCTGATCGAAAAGGCAGAAAAAAATGGCAAGTTTAGTGATGTTGATGTAAAAAATAACCCAACGAGTTCCTTGTTCCAGGAATTACAAAGTGGGGCTTTGAAGATGCCATTCAATGACGAGCAGCTACACGGACGTGACACCGATAACTCTACAAAGGGAGTCTATGGATTTGAGGTGGTAAACCAAGAACCAGTGATAAACATAATCAACGAGAAAGATAATACTGTCAAGAGTAACACAATGGACACACAGTCTTCTTCTGCAACAATTGATGTTCTGCCGCAAAGGATTCCAGAGACAAATAAAGACCATGAAGATCATAAACTATTGGCTGTAACACATCTTCCCAATCAATTAAAAGAACAAAGCTCAGTGATAACGCTAGCACCCAAAACCGCCTCCAAGGCTGTCAATTCGATTGCTAATGCACTTCGACGCCATTCAGGTAATCAGAATTTGTCTTCTTTAGCTTTAAAACCTATCACGACATTCAACAATATCCAGGATGTTACTCTTGGTGGCAGGATCAACAGTGAGGTCATCAAGGAGAAAGAGAAGGAAAAGCTCTATCAGGGCAAGGATGTCAATGCCCTTCTAAACATGATCAAAGCACCATCCAAAAACACAGGAAATCAAGCTCTTGGCTCACAAAACCAGATTCCTGGAAAGTCCGCCTCGGTTCCTGGAAAAGACTTGCAATTCCCTGATGGAAACATGCAAAAGCCAGGAAAAGACGAAAATGCCCCTGAAGTACAAACTGTTGGTACACTGGATCAAAATTCAGTAAAACTCCTGAGCGTGTTGGTTCAAGGCTTTTTGGACCAGAAAAAAAACAGAAGAATTTCAAAACACCATCGTAGAAAGAAGAAGAAGGAGCAACTTAAGGAAGAGGATTTTGTAATTGGGGCCAAACACGACCAGATGGGAACGAAAAAGGATAACGGCCCTGACAGGGAACTGTTAGATGCGCTTGAAAACCAGTTAAACAGTGCGCAGAGATACAATCATGGCATCAAAAATATTGTGAGTGACCCCCAGGGAACTGAAGACGAAGATGATGACACTGTAAAATCGGTTCCAAATGATAAAGAAAAAGAAGCCGTTGAAGATGACAGTCCTGTCCTATCACCAACTGTCAAACCAATGCCAGCACCATCCGATGACCCTTCTTTAGAACTAGTAAATAAATACACACAAAAATCAAACCTTGATAACTTGTTATTTTCCCTTCAAAAGATGTTAAAACAAGGGAACGTAGATATCGAAAAGGATAAGAAAAAAGGCATATCATCGGCACAGCAATCCACCGCTGAAAATGCCTCGAAAACCTCTCAGTTGTTATCAAAGCCACACGTAGTTCAATTCAGTGGAGCTGCGACTTCAGGAAAGATCTTAAATTCGGGTGATGAAGTAAAAACAACCGACAATCAAGATTTACAAAAATTCACACAGTTCGCAGGCGGTCGCATCTTGGAACCAGCGAGTTCAGCCGGCATGTTGCCTGTTCGCCAGGACACTATTTCCATCATCAACGCAAACCCAACAACCAAATCAAAAGTAGGTGCTGCAGAAATAAATAAGCCAACATCTAAGCTCAAGCTAAAGAATCTGGTCTCAGGAGTTAAGCTTCTGCTAAAAGCCTTAAGAGGAAAGAGTTTAGCATCCCCTAAGGGTCATCACTGGGAAAGACTTGAAGATGACACTAGTTACCAGGATGACAAAGATGATAATCATGGAGATGTTGAAAGCAACCCCGATGAGGATTTACTCAAAGATAGAGGGAAAACAGAACAAGATTCAAACTACAATAGGTTTTTGGACTATGGAGAAGCGAAGAATAAAGACACGGGTACTTGGTACGTAGGAGAGGGGAATTCTTATAAAACTGGTTTTCAGCAACCGAAAGGCTATCAATACGATGAACAATACGAGATGAACCTCGCACAACAGTACGCCTCAACACCTAAAGAATATTCAACATTTACTCCCAACATTTATTCTGGTCCTTATACAAGTTTTGCGCTACAACCCAATACCTATGGTTATTCTAATAAGAAAGCATTTCGTGATCCCTTTGATAAACAAAATACAAGCAAACTGACGAATCCTGCAAGACATGCACTGAATTCGGTATTAAAAAATGACCCGATCATTCAGGCGGTCGAGGAGTTCTCTAATAACGAGAGGCAACTATACAACGAAAAGCTGCGAGGAATACAAAAAGACGAAATCCCTCGAAGAAAAAATAATCACTAAACACTGATATAGATAATAGATAGCGGTATGTTTGAAAACAGTTCGTTGATATTTGCGCATTATAAATGAATAGATTATTATTATAGTTATTGAAATGTTTTTCGATAACAATAATAAAAGTTTGAATTGAATTATTTTCCTTTTGAGATGATAACTAGCGGTAACTTTTCCTTTTGTTTCATTCAGATGAAAAACATCGATATTTTATTCTTAGCTTTGTTTTTAGGCGGCAGTGTTTTGAAAGGCAATTAGACGAGTGATGGCATGGGCAGACCTGTATGGAAGATACAATTTAGTTAATCAAAAAAAGGGCGAGGATAATGTTGAGGGTGACTATCACCATTCGTCTACATTTCTAAATGAGAAGTCAGTTACTGTGTGATACTAAAGTAATGTGGCTTAAACACAAGCCAAACCAAACCCGGCAAATACGTATACGTAGAATCTAAAATGGCTCTAAGCTTGTTCTAGTGTTAGGGCAAATATACGCGCTTTACTAAAATCATTCTTTCTCGTGATTAAAATATTATTATTTGATGTTGAGACATTCATTACTGCTGAATCATCTTTCATCAGACAGATCATTTACATATATATTAGTTTGGGCGTAATGCCGCATATTTTATACTGAGGGAAATAGCCTTTATTGTTTGAAAGGATAAGACTAAAATATCTTCTCAGTAGTTCTCTAGGAAAAGCGGATGCGATTGAACCATTTGTTTTATAAGAGCATGGCTACATTGGATTCATTGTTGAGGAAAAGAGGAAAGGAAATCCAACAATAAATTTATTTAGGTATAAAACTGGTAGCTATTTTTTTTGGTATACCAAAGTACTACAGTATTATTCTTGTGACACGTATGATCAAGATAACCCAAACATCCAGCAAGAACAAAGGATTCACACACGTGATGTAATCATATTATCTACCTTATCCAATAAGAACACATATTATCTACCTTATCCAATAAGAACACATATTATCTACCTTATCCAATAAGAACACATATTATCTACCTTATCCAATGAGAACAAAGGATTCACGCACGTGATGTAATCATATTATCTACCTTATCCAATAAGAACAAAGGATTCACACGCGTGATGTAATCATATTATCTACCTTATCCAATAAGAATAAAGGATCTAACCACGTGATATGGGTGAGGCCAAAGCCACCGATCACATATAACTAGCTCAGCTCGATCAGTATGACATAAGGATAGGCGCTCCTTGGTGGTAAAGATTCCATCAAGATTCCAAGAAACAACGTACAAACCCTACTCGCATCTTTCTACAAGGTTGGTGCAAACATCTTTATCATAAGATTAAGAATACCATTGTGCGTAAGTTTATCCATGATATCCATGATGGTTGAAACTTGAATTTTTAACTAGTCGACAAACCCGTGAAACTTCACTCTTGTACTTGAAAAAATGATTCTTATTAGGTATTGTCTTTACACTGTACAAATGCTATCCTAACTCAAAAAGTCAGTTTGCTCGCCATTTTAACTTGATTTTAAGGGATCTCCTAGCTAGTTGGTTTGCCATTTGGATCGAAACTTTCAGTTCACGTGAATAACAGACATTTGTTTGGATTTTTGATTTTTAGCCAGTGTTGACAAATGAATGCAATTCCTTTTAACCATATCTTGATGAAAAGGAGTAGCAGGATATTTACTTGAACATTAGTCTTTTTATAAAAAATAAATCTAAACCAAATGATTTTACAATAACAAAGAAATCCTCCTTTGAAGTGAGCTGTGAAGCGTGACGTGCCGAGTGCAATGAGTCCCTAATATGCTTCAGTACTTCAGTTTCATAATCGCAAACGGCCTTACATCATGATTTTCATTTGTAATATAACTGTACATTGTAGTTACAAGAATTATGTAAATCCTATTGTGGTAATTTTGTTGTTGTTTTATTTCAATTGTTAAGGATGAAATCAATTTTTATCGTGGTCTCACTGGTGGCCATTTGTACAGTGAATGCCAGAGGAGCAGTCCGTAAAAGAGAGCCCCAACCTAACATCGTCAATCCCCCATGTAGGGATTGTTACTTCCAAGACAGCAGCGGCAAGTGCGTCTATGATAAATGGAGTTGCGGATCAGTCCGTAAGAGAGAGCCCCAACCTAACATCGTCAATCCCCCATGTAGGGATTGTTACTTCCAAGACAGCAGCGGCAAGTGCGTCTATGATAAATGGAGTTGCGGATCAGTCCGTAAGAGAGAGCCCCAACCTAACATCGTCAATCCCCCATGTAGGGATTGTTACTTCCAAGACAGCAGCGGCAAGTGCGTCTATGATAAATGGAGTTGCGGATCAGTCCGTAAGAGAGAGCCCCAACCTAACATCGTCAATCCCCCATGTAGGGATTGTTACTTCCAAGACAGCAGCGGCAAGTGCGTCTATGATAAATGGAGTTGCGGATCAGTCCGTAAGAGAGAGCCCCAACCTAACATCGTCAATCCCCCATGTAGGGATTGTTACTTCCAAGACAGCAGCGGCAAGTGTGTCTATGATAAATGGAGTTGCGGATCAGTCCGTAAGAGAGAGCCCCAACCTAACATCGTCAATCCCCCATGTAGGGATTGTTACTTCCAAGACAGCAGCGGCAAGTGCGTCTATGATAAATGGAGTTGCGGATCAGTCCGTAAGAGAGAGCCCCAACCTAACATCGTCAATCCCCCATGTAGGGATTGTTACTTCCAAGACAGCAGCGGCAAGTGCGTCTATGATAAATGGAGTTGCGGAGCAGTCCGCAAGTAAATCTATAAATTGAATGTAGCATTAACGACGTAAAACTGAATTGTTACCTTGTAAAATGTTGAATGCAGATCAACTACATTTGACCATTCTTTCTTCCAAATAAATTTCTTCAAAGAACCTAAGCCTTTAATTGTTTTACTACTTTGTTTTTCCGATAGGACACATAAATATTATCTTCACCATTTTGTTCATAGTCGGTTTTCCAGACTGCTTAACATCACATATCAGTGTAACGGTTTTCTTGCTTGCCTCGAGGTAGGGCCTTTATGTTTCTGGTAGAAAGAACTTATATCATCGATTATGGTTTGTTATAGCATCACACGTACCATGTTCAAAAAACACTTTGAAATTCAAAATTGCTATCATTCAGTTTGTCTATAATGTGCAAAAACCAAGCAAACTGTGTATTTCCAACATTTCGTAGACCTCATAATATATAATTATATAGGTGGCATGGGTGGCGTAGTGGTTTACCGCTCGCCGCTCACCGCTGTGGTCCGAGTTCAAGCCCCGGCTCGGGTCAGATCATATGTGAGTTGAGTTTGTTTGATGTGTTGTTCTCTCCTGTGCCATGAGGGTTTTCTCCTGGTACTCCGGATTCCTCCCTCCGTAAAAAGTCAACATGTGAGTTGGGTTGTATGCATAGAATATGTAATGAAGTGGTAGTGTGTGTGAGTGACAGTGGGCCAAATTGGAAACCAGTATTAAGTTACTGAATTTGAATACCACTATAAAAAAGTGATTTATTTGTTTATTATTTCAAGACTCCACTTCAGGGCCACTAAAATTTTCAATGTCGGGCTGATGTCTACTGGAGGAATATAAGTTAATTTCCGACTAACATTTTTGGGATGAGAACAAGTTTGACCTAGAAAATCCATGTTAAAGTTCAATGCAAATGTGGACCATTCTAATTTAGAAAACCTGGCTGACTTTTCCAAGATGGCGAATTTTTATTGTTTTCCTTGATTAATTACTCGTATCTTGATAAGTAAAATTTGAAACCCAACATAATCGCACGAGTCGTACTTAATGCTAGGCCACGTGACAATGACGTTCACCACATCGTTCGGAGCGTCGGGAGCCGAGTTTTGCCCCACTCAGGTTCCTCTTCCTCGCTGTTTACCTGTTATCACATCAGTCGCGGATCTCTCCCATAACTCTGCGAAGTGATATATAATGATGATTCAGTGAGGATATAACTACTTGTCAATTTTGAAAGTGTATTGAATCTCTAGTGCTTTTACTTTCATTTAAAATTGTCTGTTTCCTTTGTTCTACTTAGGTACTCCATGTGTTAGCCTATATTGATATTTCTTCATATCTGAGTAGTAGGGCCTAGTAGTTGGGGGTTAATACCGCTATCTTTCCATGCCCTACTCGTCTTTGCCAATCCAGAGAAAGCCAGAAAATTAAAGAAAATTGAGGCAAATTATAATCCACTTGTCATTTTAGTTTGCCCATCGTACAGCATGTTCCAACTATGACTGCTATGATAATATAATATAAAAGCTAATTTATTTTTACCACTATAAAGGGTACCCTGGTTATACGGCTTCAATGTTTGATCCCCATTAACCAAGATAGAAATGGAAGGATACCCTGGTTATACGGCTTCAATGTTTGATCCCCATTAACCAAGATAGAAATGGAAGGGTACCCTGGTTATACGGCTTCAATGTTTGATCCCCATTAACCAAGATAGAAATGGAAGGGTACCCTGGTTATACGGCTTCAATGTTTGATCCCCATTAACCAAGATAGAAATGGAAGGATACCCTGGTTATACGGCTTCAATGTTTGATCCCCATTAACCAAGATAGAAATGGAAGGATACCCTGGTTATACGGCTTCAATGTTTGATCCCCATTAACCAAGATAGAAATGGAAGGGTACCCTGGTTATACGGCTTCAATGTTAGATCCCCATTAACCAAGATAGAAATGGAAGGGTACCCTGGTTATACGGCTTCAATGTTTGATCCCCATTAACCAAGATAGAAAAGGAAGGGTACCCTGGTTATACGGCTTCAATGTTTGATCCCCATTAACCAAGATAGAAATGGAAGGGTACCCTGGTTATACGGCTTCAATGTTAGATCCCCATTAACCAAGATAGAAATGGAAGGGTACCCTGGTTATACGGCTTCAATGTTTGATCCCCATTAACCAAGATAGAAATGGAAGGGTACCCTGGTTATACGGCTTCAATGTTTGATCCCCATTAACCAAGATAGAAATGGAAGGGTACCCTGGTTATACGGCTTCAATGTTTGATCCCCATTAACCAAGATAGAAATGGAAGGGTACCCTGGTTATACGGCTTCAATGTTTGATCCCCATTAACCGAGATAGAAAAGGAAGGGTACCCTGGTTATACGGCTTCAATGTTTGATCCCCATTAACCAAGATAGAAAAGGAAGGGTACCCTGGTTATACGGCTTCAATGTTTGATCCCCATTAACCAAGATAGAAAAGGAAGGGTACCCTGGTTATACGGCTTCAATTTTAGATCCCCATTAACCAAGATAGAAAAGGAAGGGTACCCTGGTTACACGGCTTTAATTTTTAATCCCTAATAACCAAGATAGAAAAGGAAGGGTACCTAGGTTATATGGCTTAGATTTTTGATCCCCATTAACTAAGATAGAAAAGGGGGCGGGCCTCCTGCCCACGTGGCCACGCCCCTGACTCTTTTTAAAGAGCTAAAAAGCAGCTTATGATTTCTTGAACTTATCAAGTTATCATTCTTTAACCTTCATAATCCTGTTTACCCAGCCATCTTTGGTTTTGATTTACATCGTAAGCTGAGTAAAGTATCGGCTTACGGCTGGGCATAAATTATAAAACCTTAACCAACGCGGGGTAATCATCTAATTTACTTATAAGAACGCTTATAAATCCATTAATTCTAAGTGTTTTGGTAGAAATATCGTAATTATTTTCGGAAGTGATCGTATTGCAGTCTGATTGGCTGAGGGCGTGAGGCGGCTGCTAAAGATTTATATCAATACTTGTCCATACTATATATAACAAGGCTTATGATTGGTCCACTAACAATAGCCAATAGGCTAAATAAGAGCAGGTAAATTATGCCAAGAAGTGAAGACAAGATGGCGAACTTAACGTTGATGTTCATATTCCTGGTCTTTTCCGTTATCTTTACGCCACAAATAAGTGGTAAAATCGATAACAAAGATATCAGTTGGGAAAAAAGAGTTTTCAAGAATCCACATTATGTTCATTACGATGAACTTACGAGTTTTTTAAAAACAATTTCACGAAAATATAAAAACATCGCAAGACTTCGTTCGGTGGGGAAGTCAGTGCAGAACCGTAACTTATGGGTGATACAAATCACTGATAATCCCGATATCATTGAACCTGGTGAACCAATGTTTAAATATGTGGGCAACATGCACGGCAATGAAGCTGTTGGTCGACAGGTATTGATCAATTTGATTCAATATCTTCTTGAACACTACGGAGTACCCGGTCATGAACGGATTACGAAGCTGGTTAATAATACGAATATATTTATAATGCCATCAATGAATCCTGACGGGTTTGAAGCGGCAGTTGAAGGAAACTGTAATGGTTTACTAGGACGTCGTAATCTAAACACTGTGGATTTGAATCGAGATTTCCCTGATCAGTTTTCGAGTTGGAACACATACGATGCAAATAAAGCTCAACCAGAGACCAAGGCATTAATAAGATGGATCTACAAGAACCCATTTGTGTTGTCAGCAAATCTCCATGGAGGGTCGGTAGTTGCTAGCTACCCATATGATAGCAATAGTCAAGGTATTGCGGTACGTCAGTATAGTAAATCCCCCGACGATAAAGTATTCAGGCATTTAGCCCTTACTTATTCAACAAATCATTTAACTATGAGTAAGGGAGATCCAGATTGTGTGACCCACTTTCGTAATGGGATTACTAATGGTGCCTACTGGTATAATGTCCCTGGCGGCATGCAAGATGTCAACTATCTAATAAGTAATTGCTTTGAAATTACATTAGAGTTATCTTGCTGTAAATACCCAGATGCCATAAACTTGCTGAAAGAATGGAGGAAGAATAAAGAAGCCTTGTTGGCTTATATAGAACAAGTCCATAAGGGAATTAAAGGATTTGTGAAGAACATGAATGGACAAGGAATAGAAAGAGCCATTATCCATGTAGATGGTCTTGCAAATAATGTTACTACATTTAAGTATGGAGATTACTGGAGATTATTGACACCTGGGTATTACACTGTAGTTGTGATTGCACCTGGCTATACAAGTGTTACAAAATCACATGTCATTGTTAATGATGGTCCTCCTACTGTAATTAATTTTGAGTTACAAAAAAACAATATTCCTTTACGAGGTTTACCAAAACAAGTTCTTCCTTCATGGCTGAGAGATATAATATCAACAGAAACGAAGGCTCATAGGATTGTTAAACGGAACTTTGATGTTGATGTGCCCTTAGCAGCTCCTCAGGTTCCATATTCGTTTATTCCTACCACTGCCGAGGAGTTTAGACAGATTATTAAAGACTGGGTTGAACCTAGAATATTCAAGCACCATAATCATCAAGAAATGACTGTCTTACTGAAGGCAATTGCTCGTTTGTATCCTAACATTACAAAACTATATTCTGTAGGGAAGTCAGTGCAAGGAAGAGATTTGTGGGTGATAGAGATTACCGATAACCCTGGAATCCATGAACCAGGTGAACCAGAGTTCAAATATGTTGGAAACATGCATGGGAATGAGGTGATCGGAAGAGAAGTACTTCTGCTTTTAGCCCAGAGTTTGTGTGAAAACTACCATAAAATTAGTGCAATTACTGCGCTAGTAGATTATGCTCGTCTTCATATTATGCCTTCAATGAATCCTGATGGACATGAAATTTCTATTGAAGGAGACAGAGATTCTTCTAAAGGAAGAGAGAATGCTCATCATGTTGATCTGAACAGGAACTTTCCTGATGCACTTTTTGACATGAATGTCAAAAGAGAACCTGAGACCAAGGCTATCATGAAGTGGCTCACAGAGTATCCATTTGTGTTGTCAGCTAATTTACATGGAGGGTCTGTTGTTGCTAACTATCCCTTTGATGATTCGGCATCAAGGAGAGAGGAGTACAGTAGAAGTCCAGATGATGAGGTCTTTCGATTTCTTGCAATGAAGTACTCCAAGGCTCACCCAACAATGGCAAATGGAAAACCACCCTGCTCAGATGAACCCTCTGAAATATTCAAAGATGGGATAACTAATGGTGCAAAATGGTACAATGTTATTGGTGGAATGCAGGACTATAACTATCTCCATAGCAACTGCTTTGAAATAACCGTTGAAATGAGTTGTGTTAAATACCCATATCAACAGAAGCTCAAATCATATTGGGATGCTAATAAGGTGCCACTGCTTACATTCATGGCTCAGGTCCATACTGGTGTTAAAGGCTATGTGACGAGTAGTACCAATACTGGGATATATGGTGCTGTAATATCAGTATCAGGTATAGTACATCCAATCACAACAGCTCAAAATGGTGACTATTGGAGACTTCTAACCCCAGGTAGTTATATGATCACTGCTTCTGCAAAGGGCTATCAACCACAGACCCAGGCTGTAACAGTGAAAAATGGTTTGGCAACCACTTTAGACTTCATGCTATTGAAAGTTGGTGAGATAAGGACAACACCAGCCATCACCATGACCCTTCCTCCTTCAACACCACAAGTATCATCAGTTGCCATGGAAATAACACCTACACCACACCCTTCTACTGGTAAGTGGATGTTAATAATTCAAAAGGGTTTAAAAGTGTTTGGTTGGTATGGGATACCTGTGGGATACCTGTGTTACTCCTTTTTGTACATTTCCTGATTTTAAGTCGAGAGGGGCTGGGACCTAGCTTTTTTTTTCTGGGCAGAAATTAATTTCAGGCTGAGAAAAGAAAAATTAGTAATGATAATAATGGTTTTGCATTGAAACTGTACAACTACTGCTTACAAGTGAGAACAACTGGTACATGAAAGGAACAACTTGTTTCAATCTTCCTGTGATTCCAAAGCCAGAACAAATTCTGGGCTCCATTTTTCTGCAATTTCCAAAATTTCCCAATTATCCCCTCAATGCTTAATCTATGTTTCTTTCTTTCTCTTTTGTTGTGATTTACACTCATTTTCTTGCAAAACAAGTATGTACAATAGTGTTCTTGAGCACATACTACCGACTTCTGTCCAGAAAAAAACAAACTATAGCCTGGTCCTAGTCTCTCTCGGTTTGAAATCAGGCAATGCATGTAGGAGATGATAGACTGTGGCTTGGTTTTATGGGTTACCTGTACCGTATGAAAATCCATATTCTTGTTGGGTACCCTGTGTCTTACCTCTTTTTTTTCTTTCAGTTCCCTCGACAACTGAGAGACCTTATACATACCATAACTATGCACTGATGACAAACCTTCTAACACTGTATGCCAAACGATGCTCAAACATCACCTCTCTGTCAAGTATTGGTACCAGTCTGAAAGGAAAGAAAATCTGGTCAATGGAGTTGTCAATCAAATCAAGTCACCATGGAAACATCTATAGACCTAGTGTTGGTTTGGTAGGAAGCTTGCAAGGGAAGGATGTAGTAGGACGTGAACTTGTATTGACATTTATTGAGTACTTGTGTGAGGGATACCGGAACAAAGATGCTCGTGTTGTCAAGCTATTGCAGGGTACAGATATTCATGTCATCCCCTCAGTAGATGTGGATGGAAATGAAATGGCAAAAGAGGGAGATTGTGAGGGCAAGACCCACCCACAAGATGATCTGTCAAGAAGCTTTTATTATGATACCAAGATAAAACAAAAACGAGATCTACCCGACAAAATAACATCTGTAAGTATGGGATAGGTCTGTTGAGTAGATATCATATTCCTAATTCTCTATCAATACCATTAGAAATATGTTTTGCTTAAAGTAGGGCTAGGAAAGAAATTCTATAACTAAGGCTCTAAATCTATAATCTGTTTTTGATTATTTTGATTTCTTCTTTACTTTCTAAGTTTCTGCAATCAGCCGCACAAGAACCCAAAGAAGTAACAGCAGTAAAGAAGTGGATGAAAGAGAACAGATTTTCCTTACTCGCTGATATCAATGGTGGAGAAATTGTTGCAAGGTAAGGCAATCAACAACTTGTGCTTTTTTTCTGTAGGTAGACTAAAGATGCTGATAAATAAGTTGTGTTGTCAGGGCGAAAAACTAACAACACTGCAGCTTGTATTGGCGGCTTAACAGCATTTTGAGTCTAGATGACCAATAATCGTGATCCTAGTGAGTTTTTTACATAGTCACTCTAACGCTACTTTTGGACATGAATTTCTTCCAGATACCCTCTGAGTGGCCATGCAAGTGATGACAAACGTGTCAAAGGATCATCAACAGCTGACCAATCAACGTATAGGGACATTGCATCATCTTACGCCAAACGTCATCCCTCAATGCACTTGGGTCACGGGTGTAATGCTTCAGTAGATCATTTTGATAATGGGATTGTAAATGGTGATAAATGGAAGGAACTACACTACACTATGCAGGACTATGCCTATCTCCATCTCAACATGCTGCAGATGTCCTTCTTTGTTTCTTGCTGTAAATACCCTTCAAGGAAGAGTTTTACACGCATTCTCAAAGCAAATGGTCTGCCGTTACTTGAATTGGTTGAGAAATCCCATCAGGCTGTAGTGGGAACTGTTCATACCTTCAACCACACGCCAATAGCCAATGTTTCCATTACTGTAGCTAATTCTGCTATCCAAATAGATGTTCATCAGTCAAATGCAAACTTTTACAAAATACTCGCTCCAGGGAAATACAGACTTACAGCGCATGCCCAGGGTTATTCAAGCAGTACCAAAGATGTGCAGATAAAGTCCGGGAAAACGACTAATGTCATGTTTAACTTGCATCAAATCCCCAAATTCCAACATCACAAGGGTGACTCTATTGGTCGATGGATGCAGGACATGTCCAACAGATGCCCTCATATATCACGTGTCTATAGTATCGGTATGACGTCACAGATCCGTCGTATTTGGGTGATGGAGCTGTCGGACAACCCAGGCAAACACGAACAAGGAGAACCGGAAGTCAGATATACTGCAGGTATCCATGGCAACGAGGTGGTTGGTAAAGAACTGTTGTTGTTATTAATAGAGCATTTGTGTTTGAGTTACGGCAAAGATGACGTGGTAACACGACTGGTCAATACTACTCGTCTGCACTTCCTGCCTCTCATGAACCCAGATGGGGCTACTCTAGCCGAGGAAGGGGATTGCCACTCAACCAAGGGAAACGACAATGCTAGAGGTGTAGATTTGAACTCTGACTTCCCAGGTAAAGACATATATATTATTATTATATATATATATATATATATATATATATATATATATATATATATAATCATATGAGGAAGTAGCTGATCCCATTAAAGAGTGCTCAATACACATATGGTGTAGAGCAAAGTATAAATGTAGTAACGAAGAGGCAAGATTTGCTGTTACTCCGAGTTTCGTGCTTACGCACTCGTCAGACAGTATTTAATGCTGTCTGACGAGTGCGTAAGCACGAAACTCGGAGTAACAGCAAATCTTGCCTCTTCGTTACTACATTTATATATAT
Source organism: Anthopleura sola (assembly GCA_023349425.1). NCBI lineage: Eukaryota > Metazoa > Cnidaria > Anthozoa > Actiniaria > Actiniidae > Anthopleura > Anthopleura sola. The sequence goes on along the minus strand of JALHLI010000014.1, from coordinate 6,804,662 downwards.
ATATATAATCATATGAGGAAGTAGCTGATCCCATTAAAGGGTGCTCAATACACATATGGTGTAGAGCAAAGTATAAATGTAATAACGAAGAGGCAAGATTTGCTGTTACTCCGAGTTTCGTGCTTACGCACTCGTCAGACAGTATTTAATACTGTCTGACGAGTGCGTAAGCACGAAACTCGGAGTAACAGCAAATCTTGCCTCTTCGTTATTACATTTATATATATATATATATATTATTGTGTTTATGTTGTGATACTATGACTGCCGCAATACCTGTAAAGCCTTTGATTGGCTGAATCGTATTCTTGCGCACTTTGATTGGTTAAAAGGACCAGTGTTCTTAAACTAAAGACGTTATCAAGAAATCTTGCAAGTATCCCTAATTTTGATCAAAATGTCCGTCTATTTATCCAGGAATTTACAGAAAGACCAACAAGATCCGCGAACCAGAGACACAGGCCATCATGAAATGGTTAAAGGAAAACCCGTTTGTGTTAGCAGCCAATTTGTATGGAGGCAGCCTACATGCTAGCTACCCTTACTATGCCCACCCTAAAGGTCTGACTTCTGCTAATGTACCTCCCGATGACGACGTATTCCGTTACCTAGCAACCACTTATGCCAACGCACATCCCACTATGCATCATGGAAAGCCTTCGTGTCCAGGCCTTGAGGCGAGGGAAGAGTTTACTAATGGAATAACCAATGGAGCTGCTCGGAGGAGCTACAGCGGTGGGATGCAAGACTACAGCTATGATAATACTAACTGCTTTGAGATATCCGTGTATGTTAGTTGCTGTAAATATCCTTATGCCCGTGAATTGGAACACCTCTGGAAGGAAAACAAAGATGCCCTCATGCAATTTGCTTTTCAGGTAAATCCTTTTTTCTTTAGATTTACTTTCTTCAGAATAATAAGCATTTATGTTAACATCATATTCTTATTCCAGGCTCATCGTGGAATTCGCGGCTTCGTACGGGATGACAAAGGCAACCCAATCAAAGATGCTGTCATATCAATCAATGGCAGGCAACATGACGTCACTACTGGCGAAAACGGGGACTACTGGCGACTTCTAGTTCCAGGAAAATATGAAATAACTGTGTCAGCAGTAGGAAGAGGCAAGATTACAAAGCACATTGAAGTCCTTCCAAATGAGCCTGCTGCGCAGGTAGACTTTATGGTCAGCAGTAAGGGTTTCCCGTTTGGAATGCCAGGCATAATTGTTGCCGCTATTTGTGCTCTCGTCGTAATCACCCTTCTTTTAGTTTGTTGTGGGTTATGGAAAATTAACAGACGAAGAAAACTAAGAACTGCTTTACGAAGAGGTGGATACCAAAATGATTATGACAACGCCATGTCAATCAATTCATTCAACTCGAAAGCCTTGCTCAATAATGATTACTCTGATGATACTGAAGACGATGAAGAAGACATTATTCTAGAACATCCCAGAAGATGATCATACTTTAGATAGTTCAACTCCAGTCCTTTTTTTGTACGATGATTGATTGAGTAGTATTTTTGTTAATTATCGACGCGTTTGCTGGGTGAACCTGTTCAGTTACAGAACATATTGACGTCAAGGTACTGCATCTACCACAATCCTTATCGACATTTTCAAATTTTAGAACACGTAAATATCATTAGAACGAGCCAGAGTTAAGAGTTTTGGTTCAAGCTCGTTGCCATGGTGCTATGTATTGACTTCATAACCATGTCACTGACGTCAATATGCTATCAGATTAGTCTACTTTGGTCTACTGTCTTTTTATAGATATTTGTCGTTCCTCCCCCCACGGAAAGAACAAAACTCTACCGAGTGAGGTGGGGTCGGGCACATCTGTACACAGACAGGAGGCAAATGTTAATATTTTCTGATACTTGAGGTCTACCCTGTGAAACAAAGGGGATTTTATTAATTACAGCCTGTGGATCGCACTATTTTTCTATTCGTCACGTACTATTTACAGAATTAGTAGAAATACTTAAAAAATTATATAGTTTAATATGCAAATGATCTAAATGGAAATGTAACTTGGGAATAATATAAGGTTCAAAATAATGTAAGGTATTGTACGAAGTATGTAAAACAACAAAGTACCAAAAATTAATTCTGCGAACCTGATTAAAAGTAATCAACATTTCAACATGGTGATATAGCATCATTTTTAAAAAGAAAAGTGTTTTGCAATTCAAGATATTGATGAGCTGTTGACAGACTCGGCTATAGTCAGGACTCGATCAGAGTGAGCATGGTTCACACCTGTCACTATAGTCTGCGCATAGTCGGTAGACATGTGAACGACAGCTTGGTCAAAGTGCAATAAAGTTAAATGTCTTAAATATAATTAGAAACACTAACGATAATAAAAGACTTCGATAAAAACTGAATCAATTGAGAAATTCGTTGATATTTGCACAAGTTTGCATGAGAAATAAATTACCAATTAACACGGACCTTTTTAAAATAAACTTCTAGGGACGGAAAAAGTGTTATAAATGTCTAACATCGCGTTAGAACAATTCGACATTGAATAGAAGCTGTGATTTGTGTCAAACGACCGATGTGTTGTGTTGTTGCTTCGTAGACGGTAGGGCCGATTCGTGCGCAAACGTTCACATGCCCATGCAGAACCGATCAAACATGAAAGATAAATAAGGTTAAAAAAAGAAGTACTTTTAAATTTGAGTTCCGTACCTTGAGGCAGACATGACGGCAGCTCTTGATATTTCTCTTTCTAAGTTTAGGTGCAGTGGTAAAGTTCCTGCAGTTACAACCATAGATAAGCTCTTCTCTACAGTTCCACGGTAAGTTTTTACTGGTGATTTTCATGACAGTAGACGAAACCGCGATGTATCAAGCTATGCTTAAACAGCGTGTCACGCCTCTTCCTATAGCTCAACCTTTGGAATATCACATAACCTTTGTACCATGCGATAGGAAACTGCATGTGGGTTAGTTTATAACCGACAGGGACCGCGCGAGGAGAGGGGCTGGTAGGTCCCTACCACTTTTTCCCATACTAGTCTCTCATATAGCCCCGCCTCTTTTTAGGGTGCTCTGCGGTCCATGATCTATACATCAGTAAAATAACAAAGAAACAAGAATGACAGGTTACTCGTCCTCCTCCCCTTCCGAAAAGAAAAAGAATGAACTGAATGCCTGAATGAATGAAGAGACTGAGAAAGATGGAAAGAGATATGGCAAATTTTTGCGTATTTTCCTCTTTATTCCTCTTTATTTCTTTTAACTCGTTTCTTTTTTCTTATTTCCTTTCTGTTTCTTTCTCCATATTTTTCGTTCCAGACTAGAGTGACTAGAGTAGGACTGGTGCTCAGACGCGATAGCGAGGTCCATCCGCCATGTTGGATGTTGTTCGTCTTGTTATTCACAGGACAAATAATGCTGTAAAACTGCTATAAAAACCAAGTAACATGGGGAAAAGGAAAGATAAAGAGTCAACTAGTGAAGAAGGGAGAGGTAAACTGTTTTTTGCTTGTTTAATGGACTTCAAAAAATTATGAAACATGGCCGCACATTCATAACTAAAATTTTTCGCTTCAGCTCACTTTTTATATTTATTAAACCATTTCGATAACACGACATATCAAATCTTTGGACTGAAAACTCTTCTGAGATTTTACAATAATAAATACTGTTATTAACAATACAGAATAAAAAGGTTAACACACTATTGACACAGGTAGCCCATATATAATTATTATCAGCAATCATGCTGTATATGAAAAAACTGGTCGGAGACTATTTTCTTTTCTACTTAACGTAATAGCGGTTACGATTATGTATGTCACATTGATATTAACTTTTGTTATTTACTTATCACAGTTTCTTCTCCCAAGAAGAAGCACAAACATAAACACAAGAAGCATAAGAAAAGAAAAGAAGCAGAAGATGAATTTGGCAGAAAAGAGAGAAAGAGAGATAAATCCAAAAGCAAGGATAAAGAACGTCAGCATGAACCAGAGGAGAGATCTTTAAAAATCAAAATCAAACTTGGTGGACAGACACTGACAACAAAACAGTAAGAGACTAAATAAGAATAAATCACTTTTTATAGTACGTGGGATGCAAATTCAGTAAATGAATACTGGTTTGCCATTTGGCTCATTGTTTACTCAGACACTACCACTACATTATTCTATATTCATTATTCTATACATAAAACTCAACTCACATGTTGATTTTTACTGAAGGAGGAAACTGGAGAACCCAGAGAAAACCCTTGTAGCACAGGAGTGAACAGCACATCAAACAAACTCAACTAACATATGACGATCTAACCCAAGCCAGGGGCTCGTACCCAGACCACAGCAGTGAGAGGCAGGCAGTAAACCACTGCCACCCATACCACCCATTAATATTTTATGTGATCAAGGGTGCATGGTGTAGTAGTGTACTTAGCTCTGATCTCTGGGGTACGTCTCAGGTTTGATTCCTGAACTTTGATTCCTGAGTATCACTAAGTGATACTCAATAAACCAGTTTTAGCAATGTTTCGGTATATCGATAATTTTGAAGTTTATGAAATTTGATTTATCTGCCATTGTTTTCTAAGGGTTCCTACAATTGTGCCGATGTCTGACCCTGAACCAGTTGTGTCTAGTGAAGAAGAGGAAATTGAAATTGAAAATGAAGTGGAAGAAATAGCAGAAGAATCTGATAAAAGCTACCAACTCTCCTTGCAAGGTAAATTGGATGCTAGTTAACAATTAGAAGACGAACTCGAGATTTCTATCGGCTGATAGTTGACGAGGGGCTCCGGCCCCGAGTCAACTATCAAAGCCGATAGAAATCGAGAGTGAGTCTTCTAATTGTTTTAGTAAAAATCTCAACTAAACTATACTATACTAAACTAAACTAAACTTCACAAAAGCGCGAAGGAAAAGCCGCCATTTTTTCAAAACAAGTCCGGCTTTCTCTACCCACTATCTATCGGCTGATAGATAGTGAGTACGTTAGCCAATCAGAATGCAGGATTTGCATTAGTATAGTAGTAGAATTTTACTAATAGCAAATAGATGGAACCAGGGGTGTAGGTAACAAGGACCTAGAATCTGGGGGGTAGGGGATGGCAGGGGGCAGGGGGTGGTGGAAGGCCCTTCCAACAATCGCAGAAGCAAAAAAAAGAAAATAGGAACATGATAATTGCAGTCGAAAAATAAGACAAAATGACCAATAATTGCCCCAACAATAATTATTTTCAAACTCTTCCTAAGTTTGGGGGGGGGGGGGGGAGGGGCACCCAGAATATAATAAAAGGACAAATACCTAATTACCAAAAATTTGGGGGGGAGGGGGGGCACATGCCCCATGCCCCACCTCTACTACGCTACTGCATGGAACTATATATTAACCAGCAAATGGGTTGATTTTTTTGTACTTTGAAAATTGTAGAAGGAAGTGAAATTGAAGAGTTAAAGAAAAAAGGAAAAGCCTCAGAGTGAGTATGAAACTAATTTGTCAATATTTACCATAACTGTCATGTACCACCTATACTAATATAGATGAATAGTGTTTGACATCATTGTAACAGTGCTTTCAACATGGTTTTTATTAAAGAGATAATTTCTCATTATTTAGTCATGAAGAAGAGGAGTGGTTGAATGCACTGGAGAACGGAGAGCTGGATGACTATGGTCGACTGAAACAAGAGAAAGACATTAGTATGATGACTGCAAGACAGGTAATGAACATTCTGTCTCCATGACACTAAAAAAAACATCCTTTATTTCCATAAAAACCAAACAATATTATCAATTCCTGTAACAATCTCTGGTCTGATCATGGCTTCCTTTCTTGTGGAAGAAGGAAAACAGGAGAATCCAGAGAAGAACCCTCAAATCAAGGGAGAGAGACCCAATGACCTCTGTTCACATATGATGCAAGTCATGGAATCAAACCTGTGACCCCAGAGGTAGAATTAGTACAACTAAATTTTGTACTATATATTCAATCATGTAGTGAGTATAATGTAAGATAGTATAAATCTTTGTATTAGTTTTTGAAAGATGCTGTGTTTGTTTTTCATGTTGATAGAGAGCCATGCTTGGTCATGAGATTGAGGGTGAGAATCAGTTGCTGGAGCTACCAACAGGTATAGTATATACCACTATCAACTACACAACTCTGATGTGTATCTTTATTAAATGGTGTCCTATTGTCCTTTTGTAGCTCAACTTGGAGGAGAAGAAAATCCTAAATTTTAATGAAAGTAAAATGCTATTCTTTTGTCCTCCAAATTGAACTGCATTGTATTGGAAAACTGGCATTATTACTCTATTTAGGACACCACTAGCACTCAACCCTTCTCACCCACACTACCTCTTCGTTCAACTATCTATCCTGTTGATCATAGAAATGAAATTGATGAAAGATGAATCAATTGTTGTTGTTCTTCATAATACATACATGTATAGAAACAAGAAGAAAAGATGAAGATTCAGAAGAAGCACAGAAAAAGAGGAAACAAAGAGCCAAGAAAAGAAAACAACAAATGCAAAAACAAATAGAAGATAATAAGGTTAGTTATACTCTAAGTAACAATATCGACAGTTTATATTCTGCTTTAACTATTTATATTATAAACTAGGCACAAACAGTGAAAAAGCTTTTAGAAAGAGAGACAAACAAGGCCAAAAAAGACGAGGAAAAGGTAAGAATTTTAAAATTTAAGGATTTCATTGATAAGAATATTAATCAATTTTTGCTGGTTACAGGCTCGACGTCAGAAAGCTGCCAAGCCACATGTTAGATATTTAAGCAGAAGAGATGGATTCTCTCTTTCATATCCACCTGGCTTAGAGTTTCCATTACAAGGACAGGTTGCTGTCAGGTAAGGAGTTTCTCCTGATTACTGTTACATTACCAATCTGGTAATAGCCATGGAATTTCCAAGGGATGGGGAGGGTCCAAAATGATTGTACTTTAATTTATTAGGCACTTGCATTATGAAACTTTGTCAGCTTTAAATGTACAGTGATTAAAGAAATCCTCCTAATTTGTTGTAGCCCACCAAAAGGAAGAGAGAAGTGTACAGCACAAGGATGCACAAATGATAAAAAGTACAACTGTTCCAACAACAACCTTCCTGTGTGTAGCCTGCAGTGTTACAATATTGTCAAAATGTTACCCAGTCCAAAGCAAGTAGCTGTATGATTCTTAGTATTCTAATATTGCCGCATGTAAATAATAGTAACTTGAAGTCAGACAATAAATGATTTTGGATGGAAGACGATGAAGGAGAAGACATCCGCATGATCTGGATCATTGCTCTGGTGGAAACAAGAGGAGCATTTTAAAATACAATAAATAAATAATTTAGCTATTAATATGTACTAAAATGTTATTAATACAAACTCCAACCAGCTTTTTCTTTTTTTAAAAGTTTAATGCATCAAAAAATGTATAATTTCTTACATGTATATTTATAACCCTTTGTAGAGTACTTGAAGTAATAAAAACATTCTTGCTTATTTATTTATTTCTTGCCTCTCAATTAATGTTGATGATAAATACAATCTTTCAATTAAAAAAATACAATCTTGAGTACCAGCACATGTTAAGTATTTAGCTACCTATTAAATATTGGTGTTTATTCAAAATAATGGAATGGTTTCTATTGCAGAATCCAAAATCCTAGCATCCTTCTAAATATGATTTTATTGACAGAGCTAGTCAATAAGAAAGGTGCTGATGCCAACATCAGTCAGTGCTTGTTCATTTGGTGGGTTTTCAATTTTTTCTATCACACATTTTTTATCTCTGCAGGTTGCTTCTTGTTAGTGGCAACTTCTTATTCATTTTTCAAAATCCTGAGTCAGGAAATAGGTGCTTCTTATCATAGCTTCTCATCTTTCCAAATGCTGCAGAAATAAAATAATTTGGTAAGTAGAATTTAGTTTACACACACAAAATAGAGAACTTATGCACAAGGTTAGGAAGACCAGTATGGAGACATCAGTTTTTCATGTGCATGCTAATATCCTCGGTCTCCTTGGTGTTGCCTTTCTAGCTAGAACGTCAAAAAGCCCCAACTGACGTAGTAGTGAGGACGGCAACAATGAGGATGTTACAGAGGGTGCATGAGGAAAAACTGTTTTGAAAACATCTTGCATCAAATGCCTGTGCCAAATTTGTCATTCAATTTGCTGTCATGCTAAAGGATTTGATGCAGAGCATGGTGTCGGGCATGGTTTGGTGACATTCTTCTTTATATATTTGGTTTTGATAGAGAAACACATTACCATTCAGTATATGTTTCATCATCTAGATGCTGTGTTATAATATCTTTGATATCTTGTGATGGATGTAGACCAAACTTCTCAGCTCTCTCCCATCTCTGCAGCCTTGATATCCCTGATATTTGAAATATTGTTATTTTAGTACATAGACATATCCACATGGAGGAATATTGGACTAGGTAAACAAACTCTTTTTCATGGAGATTTTAGATATTTTCCTGTATCTACAGATATATATAACATTAGTATAGCTGGTTTAACTATCAGCCTGTCAGAAGCAAATCACAATCCTGATACAATTTGTGTTTTTGGTCTGTACTTTTATAGTAACGTGGAAGACAAGGAACTTTGTACTAACCTATACATGGACCATACTCGGAATTCAAATCAAACTCTTTGAGTAACGATAAATGTTTTGTTTTCTCGTCTTGGATAGAAACATCCAAATCTATCAAAGAGATAAAGGTAAGCTTAAATTGTTATGAACTTGATAAACACCTGGACGACAAGCAACTCCAACATACCTCTTTTAACTTCAGCATTTTTATCTTTTGTTTTTGTCGATTGAGGTTTTTGTTTGATAATCTTTTGCTTCTTGACTGTAGGAAAAGTATCTGTAATCAATTTGTTCGACATTGTGTATAAATTCCGTTTAAAATTGCTTTAAATTTCGTTTCGTTTTGATGTTTTCCAGCGAACAGCTGAGGTACACGAACTGATGATCAAGCACGTTATATCGAGCTCTCTGATTGGTCAATGGCAATAACATTCTTACCGTAACAAACCACAGGTAACCCAATATATGACTGCTTGCAAACATCGCTCACAAAGCCAATCTGATGAGAGATCCTGTTTATTTTGAGTCAGTGAGGTTATATATATTGATTTTTATTACCCAACTATAAGCTGTACAGTAAAAATATCGCAGGAGAAATCCTGATTTGCAAATGATCTACAAATGATTTGTAAGGGTGCCGTACAGGTAGAATCTTTATTCTCGTTGCTGACTTGAAAAAATATCTCCCCAAACTGCACCTTAAAATGTCTAGTAAGATATATATTTATCATGTTTTTACCCGATTTACCATAAGTTGACTACTGGTCAAACAATTCTTTGGGGGGGGGGGGGGGGGAGGGAGGTCTAGAGGAAGAGGAAGGAGTACAGATTCCTTTTATCCTTAGTTCTTTATTTATACATACAGCTTTGTTACATCATAGCATTATATTTTTATTTCTTTTTTAAATCAAGTAGTTTTCCAGCCTACTGGTATTATATATATAACATTTTATACCAGATATATTCATATAATGTCCTGTTAAAAATTGTTTCTTTCTAATTTAAAAGATGTTGATAACACTTGATATAATATTCACTTTTGTGCAATACTAGTAATACAACTTTAGGGCTAAAAATGATGATAACTCTGACATTTCTAATTGTTTTGCTGAACAACATAATGTTTAAAAGTAAAGATCAATTTAAAGAAACATTACAATGAAAATCCATAGAATTTTTGGAAGATATATCAATTTCTTATTTTCGTCATATCAATAACTTATTCATAATGTATCAATGTATAATTTCTGTCCCTCTCCCCAATAAATAGATTATGGACACCTTCTGATATTACACATGAAAACCTTTTGTCAATAAACATTATCAGCTACTGCTAAATAGCTTTTTAAGCTTATCCTTATCCTCAGCATCATGTTCTTTGATCATTTGATCTAGCTCATCTAATTCTTTTTTAACTGCCTTCTTTAGTGATTCATCCAGCTCTGCAGCTCTTTTAAAGTCAATTTTAGCTTCATCTGGGTCCCAACATGCTTTATGGGCCTTGGCACGTCTATAAATTGCTTTTACATTATTTTCATCTTTTTCTAGTACAGTACTTGTATGTCTAATGACCTCATAATAGTCTCCAAGTAAGAGTTTACACTGTGAATAATTTAAAAGAAATGGTATTTTCATCTTGTCAAGTTGAACCCATTCATCATCACCTGGTTTTTCCCGTAGACACAGCTGTTCCAGTAAACCCAGAGCTTTAGCGTATTTGTCTGCTGCTGCTTCGTATTCCTTCTTTGTATACAATTCATTTCCTTCCTGTTTAAGCTTGGGAATAAATGAAATCTTTTCACTTGGGTCCATCTGCCATGCTTCCTTTTCATACTGGCCTGACTTCTCCACGGAAATTATCTCCAATTCGAAGATAAGATCTCTTGGTTTTCTGACTAATTTATCCAGGTCAGCATACCCTGTTGGATTAACAGCTGACAGACTACAACTATGTTCATGATGATGATGGTCGTGGTCTTTTGAATGCTCGCCCTTGGACTGCTTGACTGCATTACGAAAATTCTTTGAGACAAAATGATATCCTCCAACAATCTGAAAATAGATATATTAATCACATCAATTATAACAACAGTAAAATTATATAAAAAGATACTATTCAAGGAACATTTTTTAGACAAAAACAATGATAGTAACAGGAATAAAATAATTTCCCATAAAATATACCAACCTCTTTATCACAGGTGAACCTTGCCACTTCATTTACTCTCATTGTTTTGATCATCTCTTCCCAGATTTGTAGCTTAAACTTTTTACCAATCAATAGTTCGAATGGCTGTCCAAGTGTCTTGCTGCAATCCAGTAGCTTCCTGCCCTTAGCAGTCTTTTTGTAAGCCTTGAAATGGAAAGTGGCCTGAAAAGAGCAACATATTGACATCTGAGTATTTTTTCTCCTGTTTCTTTCCCTTTTTGAAGTTAGATTTTACTCAAGTATCTAAACTGAGAAACATATAGCTTTATTCAACATTTCACATGGAAAAAATGTGAAAATAAAATGAAATAATTTCAGAAAACAACAAAACCTCTGAAGTAAACAATGCTAGGACCAGAGTCATAAATGTATGAAATCAGCTGTCAAATCCCTTGAATTTTTAGAAAAATAAAATCTTGGAAATATACCCAAAACTTGATGATAGAAGTACTAATAAAATCACAACTGATATATTAACCTTTGATCCATTTTCATAGTGTGGAACATCGCCTTCGCCAGGATAAATAATCTCTTTAGACACTTTGGGCGCAACAGACGTGTCGTCGGCCATTTTGTTTTCAATGTATGGGCCTACAAAGCACCATGGGATAGTTTATGACGTCAAGATCAGTTGGTTTTAGGGAGGGGTAGGTGGGGGTTATTTCTATAGCAACTTTCATTTTTTCTAATTATGAGGAAATTTCCAATTTTTATTAACTCGTAAGTGCTGACTGGTTGTGATTTATTTACTTCAAAATGTTTAAATTATCATAGAAAAAAACTGGAAAAGATTGAATTCAGGTTGAATTCAAAGGTTAAGGCCGATTTTACATTTGGATTATAATTATACATTTTGAAGTTTATCAAAAATACAATATTTGACAAAGTTATTTATTGAAATGCTCATTTTGGGAAGTAAGAACTTGTATTCTTTTAGGTACATTATAGGCACTATATGTTAGTGGAGCTACGTAGCCCCTTCCGGCCCTTACCGTGCCCCCTGATTACCATGCACGTACGAGCACGTACCCAATGACGCACCATACAAAAGGCAGCCATGATGATGGTTAACTTTTAACAACATGGCGATTGTTTTACGACTAAGAAATGTTTTGTCATCGAAGGTACAGCCACGTCATTGTACAAGTATTACTTTGCTAGCTGTAAGAAAAAATTGTACGTTCAATTTGGCAAGGGCTTCTTTTTTTACGATGAAAAATGGAGAGCACAAAGACGAATCGAAAGTGAACTGCAGTGCTGGGATTTCTACAACTTCAATCGCCAAGATACACCATAATTTTACTCTTACACAAGAGGTACAAGAGGTGGAGCGAAAATGGAAAAAGCAGTTCTTAAATACGACGTTATTTGGAGAAGCAGTCTTTGTTCTGGGTGCTATGGGAGTTGGAAAGACTACCGTGATAGAGAACGAGTTTCGTTGTCATCCTGTGTACTCCAAGTATGCCTATGTCGACACTGACGAAATCATGGGAATGTTACAAGGATTTGCTTATGATAAAGTTGAAGAATTTTACCCCATAGCCAGAGAAATAGCTATTCGGCTAACTGATTGGATCTTGGATCAGAAAATCAGTTTTATTGCAGAGGGCACTTGTGTTAAATATTTAGAACTCATTGACTATTTACAGCGGCTAAAAACTGGGGGGTATGTGATTCGAATAAAGAGACTAACGCATGTTCCTTTGGATATCGTTCTTGAAAGAGCAAAGCACAGAAAAAATCGTTTAGTGCCTGAACATGTTGTAAAATCCATTTATTATGGGTCAAAAGAAGGGCTAAATGGATTGTACAGCTTCAACAAGGACAATAGGTTGTTTGAAAATGTAGATGTTCCAAATGAAAATGGACAACTGAATCTAACTGGAAAAGCATTCACAACCTAAAAACTTACTGCAAGCCAATCATTTTCCAATCATGTATGGCTGGCCTGTTCCAATTATTGACCTTGCAATACTGGCCCCTAGTCAAAATGGTATCTTTGACTTGACCAAAACATTTCATTGCATAAAATGAATATCTGTGTGAGATTCAATTCAAAATAAAGCATTTCTAGTATCCATCCAAGATTGCCATGTCATGCTATGCTAAGGTTGCTAAGGGTTTTGGGATAGTGATAACACACAAATAAACTTCACTTACTGTTTATTATTAACATGCATCATCAACATTTTGTTATAATTTATCATAAATAGGTAATTTATAAAACATCACTATGATATATACTTAAATTATGTACAAAGGTGCTTTTCTAATTTAAATATATTTTTTTATTTGTTAACGGCTTATTTTTTTTGGATCACAATTCTCCTATAAGTTTGGTTAAAGAATTACAGTGCAATAGGAGAATCACAATACAATTCTTATTGTGATTTTGAGTCACCAATACGGGTTATATTGACAGTGCTGGAAGAAAATATATTTGATATTGGCCTCCGTCACGTTATGACTACAGCCAATACAGAATATATTTTCTCCCAACTAGCTGCCAATGTAAACCTGTATTGGTGGCTCAAGATCACAATAAGTTATGAAAAAAAAGTTGGTGCAAAATCCAAATCTATGAGATCATGATTTTTTCATGGATACAGGAAGCATAGAATTGAGTTATTGGCATTTTGCAATATCTGCTGTCAATATCATCACAAAGAATTCTGCATATTCAACTGACAAAAGTTCATGTATAAAGTATTACAAATACATTTAGGGATTTACACTTGATTTACACTTGATTTACACTTGCTTTAAATATTCATTATAGTGAATGATATGAATGTGCCTGAAGGGTTCTGGTGGTTGTGATGGGCAGAGAACTGGTAGGTTCATTTGTGCAATGCTCCAGATAGAACCTTCGATGGTGTCAATGATACAGCTCCATTCACAGTTCCCTACACCATCTTTTGGGTGGCATATGCATGCATTGCCGTTCACCACTGTGGTTCGAAAGGCTCAAGTCACTGGTTCAAGCCCTGGGTCGCCAATGTGAATTGAGTTTGTTTAATGTGTTGTTCTCTCCTGTGCTACGAGGGTTTTTTCCAGGTACTCCAGTTTCCTCCCTCCATAAAAATCAACATGTGAGTGAGCATTGTGTGCATAGAATAATGTGAGTGTGTGAGTGAATAATGTTGCCAATTAGTGAAAAAAGTGCTAGAACGACTAGACACTTATGAAGAGCTCTTGAAAGGTAGCTAGCCACACCTTTGCATCAAACTGAAATATGGGGTGACCTGGCAATGATAGAACACCCCAGGTCTTACTTTGATGCAAACTGTGAAGGGTACTATATATTGTTGTTATGTGCGATTGGTAGTTTACTGAAGTATTGTTAGGTGACCATCTTGACACATTTCTGAAAGCCCACACCACAAACCATACATGTGTAACCTGTCGTAGTATTTTGGAATGCTGGTCTGTTGCACAGGAAACACATCTTCCTTCCAGGGGCATGCATCGGCTTATGGCGCTGACACAATAAGGCAACATGTTGTGATTCCTGCCAAAATGATGGGACATGCTGACCACAGATGACACAGACATTCTTGTTGAGACCTGCAAGTTGACCAAGCCCTTGGTTCTTCATCCCACACATCTGACACAGGGAGACTTCCTCTCTTAGGTTTTGTATTTTGGGGATTATTTGACCACATTGAAGAAACTTGTGAAGAAAAAATGCAATTATTATTCCGTCAATGATAAATCTTGAATTGTTCACTGGCTATGAATCTGGAGTAAACTGATCCAAGCAATTGCAGATCACTACCTCAAGTAGAGTAGTGGTGCAGCTCAAATGGGTTGAACTGAAAGCATGTGAGGGTGCCTCTGGTAGCCACTATACAGTCCATGACTTGCATGACCATGGGTGGGTATCCCCCCTTCCTGTCATTTAACAGCCAATGTCACTGTATGCCTCTTTCAACTGATAACCTTACAGTAAGTTAGGCCTCCCCTTCCTCTCTAAACATCTTACCTTGTAAAACTTGTTTTTCCAGACATTTTGCATCCTGCGAGGGCGATGGTCATTTCTCATGTAATCTAGAAGCCTTTTTTTTGCCCCAGCATTTTGAAGTTGAACAGCAACAGCCTCAGTTGCTCTGTGATTGTCTTTGCAGATGTACTGGAAATAATCTGCTATTTTCAAGTACCACTTTACATTCTCTTGTTGATCCATCATGAGTGTGTCCTTCACAACCTACAAATGGAATCAAACATGCTGAATTTAGTACTGAAAAAGGGCTGCTGGAAAAATCATTGACTTGAACTGATGTACTGCCTTGTGAAAGGGTTGAAATGTTTGGCTTATGTGTGTTCTTTGTTCAATAGTTCTGTGTTATTCAAGAAAGATATTTCTGTGCCTCAGCCTTTTGAATTCTTTAGGTCTTGATCCCTTAATGCATCATAGATAGATATAGGACAGAACACTCCAAATACACATCAGGCTAATAAGTACTGCATGTAATGCAAGTATCTCTGAAGGCTGCTTTACATTTACTTACTTGACTGATTGAAGCATGGAAGAAATCCAGTCTTTCCTCTTGACCTTGCTGACCTGTGTTCCTCAGGAAGGGCTTCAGTGTTCGTCTCACTACAGCCCACTGCATCATGGGTAAAGGTTCACCAGACTCATCACCCTTGATTACCCATCTGAGTTCAGTTTCTGTCATACTCATGCACTCCAAGACACGGAGGACCTGCAAGATTGTGCAAAGTTTATACTCATTTTAGAGTTGTGTTAAAACTTTACACTACACAGTCAATGACTTCCTATGTTGAGTGTGCGAACCACAATGGTACATAATGCATTTATAGTTAGGATTTTGAAGACACTATCTGAGCTGTGAACTTACAGTATCATGGTGTGCAAAACCGCTTCTCAAGAGATAGTATAAACATCAAATTGACAGCTTTGCGCACCCATATTATCAAAATCGGTCATACAAAACTAACATTTTATAGTCCACTCTTGTAAAGAATCTTTCATTGTTGAATGCTAAGAGAGACAGTTCAAATAAAGTAATAATTGATATGGAACCCCAACCAAAGATCTGAATAAGGTGGGTTTTAAATGTGAGGAATAAACTGATACCTTTTCCACGTTTTGGAATTCATCTTCAGCAACAATTCTTTTCAAGATGAAGTTCAGCAAACCCTGTAAAGAGTCTGGAAGGCTCTTGATGTGATCTGTTACTCTCTCAAAAACACCAAACACTCTCAACTCCTCACAGGATAGGGACAGCCATAATGGGTTGGTAGCACCATCTAGGCTAATCAGAAGGTCCATCTGTAGGTCATCCAGTTTCTACAGAAAAACAGTTTCATCAAACTTATGGTGATGATATGAAAGCAAAGAACCTCAAAAAAATGATGGTGTTGCCTCCCAAAATGTGCTAAACAATCAGATATGAGGTGTCAGTGTTGTGCGCTAATTAATCAACTCCTAATGGTCTAAACAACAGAAACTGTGTAACATTTCTAATACACAACACAACAGTTTTAAGTTTAAGAGACATGTTTCAGCAGCCCTGAGCACTGCCATCATCTGTGTAAATGGTACAATAAGAGCATGAATATAAATAGGTGTAATAAACTCCTGCATGAACTACAGATGTTCATGTTGGTAAGTACTGTATGCATGCACGTACATGCACAATGGTTCTGCTTACAATACCTTGTTAAAGGCACCAAGGATGTGCTCGACAATTTCTCTCCTGGCAGAGTTATCCAAAGCACCAACATGCAGCTCTAGTGGCCTTGGATTTCTACTTTCATGAAGCACAATATTTGCTGACCGACTTCCTTCTACGACACTTGCTATACAACAGACATTTGGAGGGAAGGCATTTGGCAACCAGTAGAGGTGCTGGCTAGAATGATCAGCATCAGAAAGCTGGCATTAAAAAGATAATGTATCAGTTTAGGGTATCCATAAATTTGAAGGTTTTTCTTAATAACAACAGAAAGGAATGACTACTTTGAACCCCTAGCTGTAATAAGTTATACTGAACTCAAGGCAGCAATGCACACCCTGGAATTTTTTGAAGTTACAAAGATTGTAGCCACACAAATCTTTGTCACAGTTTCTGTTACTAAATCATGAAAGGTTTACCTGGTTAAGGGCATCAAGGATTATGACAATTTTCTTGTCCAGTTTTGCGACTTCTTCATTAACCTTGTCAATTTTCTCTTTTATGAGTTCATAAGAGATATCTTGATCCTTTTCTTCATCTTCAGGTTCTGTACATCAAGACAACAAAATCATGAGATATAGTGGTCTGCCAGAATTCATGTTATCATTTGGCATTAACAGCACATAAGGTATACGTAACTGCCCTAATTCAAAACAGAATGCTCAGAGAAACATCAGCTAGCACTTTTGCACAAGATTTATTCCACATTCTCAGATGTGAGTATTTGTACACCCTATTTTTTAGAAATTCTGCATAGAAGCAATGTTCATAACTTATAATGTTATACCTGTGTTAGTGATTTGCTTGAGCCATTTGTACAGTCTATTTGTTAGTCTAATAGGATCAGTAGTTCCTGGTCCAGAACCAACAAAGTGATAGAATAACAGACAGTCAAGCTGGAATTAAGAAATAAAAAACATGATGAGATTATGCAAATATTCACACACAGTTTTAACTTAAAAGTTTTCAGATTTAACCTGAGAAAGATTTCCAAAACCAGTTTTTGTGCCTATTCATAACTGACTATATAATTTATTATTCAGTGATACCTCAGCTAATAAGCCTGCAGACCCCTTTTCAAGAAGATATCTTTCATTTAATGAACAGCTAGTTGCATGGTTCTGAAACTTTCTTTCCATATTTACTGTAAGAGAAACCTCAATAGAGGTACTGTATCACTGTATATGATTGGAATAATATGTTCATTAACCTTGAGTCATTTACCTTTTTGGCTTGCAAAGTACAGTAGGCCATGAGAGATGATTTGCCAGATCCAGGAACACCTTGGACAAGTAGTATTGGGCAAGTTTTATTATATGTACTTTCCCTTGCCTGTCCAGGAAGACAACCGTGAGTTGCATACTCAACAATACTCTCAATTTCCTTGCTTCTTCCCAACAGTAAAGACCCTTTAGACCTGATGAAGTTGTCTTGGGTAAGGAGCTCTGAGTTTGATAGTAGACATTTGTATAAGAATGAATTGAATAAAACATATATTTCCTTTGATTTGATATTTTCTTTCCTTTACTCATCCACATACATTACATGTATGCATGTCTTATGAAATCACTCAATTGATTAAAATACTCAATTTAATATTTTTCACTTATCTCACCTAGTTCTTCTGGGCTGAGTTCCTTTTGTGAGGATGGGAATGTTCTTTCAATAAATGATTTAAATTGCTCCAAAACCTTCTGTCCAAACTCCTCAAGCGCTTTCAGTTTTACCTAAAATCATTATGGTACATGTAAACCTCTGATTTCACATACCAAAAATATTATTCCTACCAAAAATATTAATCCTACCTTCTGCTTTCCAGTAGAGTCGTCAATTCCATCATATTCACATGAGTATTCAAAGGTTTGGCTGGGAAACCTTTCTTTTAGCTTCTTCTTTAACATCTACAAATAAACATGAAACTACTCATTTGGTCACTGTATCAACTGTAAGTACCAGAAAATACATTTAAAATAAGATGCATTGCAATAGCTATTTCTCTTCTCCATTTTTTCTTTTTTTGACATCCAAGATTAGGTACCTAGGTAAGATCACCCATATGCATAAAGGTAAAAAAAAAGACAGTGCAAGTAATAATTTATATAGCAACAAACAAATTGGGCTGTACTTACTGAGAGTGATGCTTTACTCAGAGGGAATCCATCAACAAATGCTGGCTGCATCTCTAAAGGAATGTTATCCAGAAAACTAGGATCTCTGATAAAGAAAGCAGCATTTGGATTCTTGGTCCTGTAAGCTGCATGAAGGATTTCCATGTGGGTAATGGAGGCTGGAAAAACCCAATCATACTGTTGCTGTATGTCTTGGGGAAAATCCTTTGGACCTGGCATCCAACCATACCTAGAGATTATATTTGATTATTACATTTAGATAGAAAATATAAAGATAGATGAATGGATAGTTGGATGGATTGGTGGCAGGATGATAGCATGATGTATAGGTGGATGGATGGATTTAGGGAGTGAGGGAGGGTAGGATGGAAAGAGGAGAGAGAGAGAGAGGGAGGGATGGATTGGATGAATAGATGGATGGATGAATGGGTGGGTCAGGGTGAATGGATAGATCGGTGGGTGGATGGATGGACTGATGGATAGATAGGTTGTTGGATTGTGTGGATGGATGGATGGATGGAGTGGATGGATGGATGGATGGGTGGGTCAGGGTGAATGGATAGATCGGTGGGTGGATGGATGGGATAGATGCACCATTATACACATAGTGAGAATCATGCATTTTGTTGACCATGTTATGCTACCTTTCACCCAACATGTTAAGGAAGAAAGGAGTTCCATTGGATTCTTCTTTACATCTGTCAATCTCTCCTAAACAAGTTTTAATTGTCATCTCTGTGGTGGAGTCTTTAGGAACACCCCATCGTAAATCACATTCTATCAACTGAATGTGACGATTTTCACACCATTCACGCAATTCTGGAAAAACCTATTAAATAAATGAACCAAAGTATGAGAATTAAATGAGAATTTATCTGACATATATTAAAAGTTTTGATTACCTTTTTCACTAACAATTCTCTTTCTGCATGATAATCAGCAAATGTAGATGACACAAACAACCTTACAACCCTCCATCCTGTAGCATGAGCAAGGTTTTCGTTCGTCTTTGGACTAACGTCACAAGTTCTCTCGATGTTTTCCCAACATTCATTCACCATATCATTAGCTTCGTCTTCTGTCATGTTGGAGAGCTTTGAAAAGTCAGCATCAGTTACCCCAGCATGGCCATGACCAGCCTTAGTCGATGGAGACTTCACTGACTCGTCCATCGTTGTTGTAGCAACAGTCAAAGTTTCAACTCTTGATTCGTCTTGGACTGGAGTCTTCTCGTCCTGGGAAACTTGTAGATTTACATCTCTAGATGAACTCGACTCCTCTGCTTCTAGATTATTAACAGTTGGCTTATCAGTAAGAACACCTCCTCCTGCATCTGTTAAATCAACAGCTGTTCGAATGTGTCCATGGGGTTCCTGATTTACTTTGTTGTGCTTATCGCCAGCCAAACTGTACGACTCACCACCAGCTTTCAAGCCAGAACAATTAGAACCCATGTAGAATTCCCATAAAACTCAATATCAAATTCATTTGTCGAAAATATTGGAAATTAATGGACTTGAAAATACTTGACATTCTTGAAAATGTTTTGAATTTTCCACTTGGCAGACTTTAATCAGGCGTTCTTACAACAGACCGTGAGAGACTAGATCCTATCAGTAACAGCGATCAGTACGAGTCAGCGTATTTCCCTGTGAGAATAAATCCAAATCTCGTGTTAAAAAATCTGAAAGAATTTCCTTAATCTTGGATTTAAAAACTCTTCAAAAATGCCTATTTATAAAGGTAAGCCACAAGTTAGAAATCCTGAATGTTGTTAAGGTTCTTGGTTATCAAACTGACTTGTTCTTGTTTGTTTTAGTGAATATAAAGTGGGGGAAAGAGAAGTTTGAAAATGTTGAGCTCAACACCGAAGAACCTACTGAAGTGTTCAAGGCTCAGTTGTTTGCTCTTTCTTCTGTACCTCCTGAACGGCAAAAAGTTATGTTAAAAGGAGCTGTACTAAAGGTGAATACACTAGATTACTATTCCTAGCCAAAGTAAATAAAAACTTTGAAGTACAAGTGTATAAATTGTACATTTGTACTTTTCCCCCTGCTGTCATGTCAGGATGATTCAGCCTATATTCTTTACCACTTACCAGCCAGAGTCGTTTTCCTCTGGGAAACTGAATTATTTCTCATGTAAGTCAGGTTAGACTGATTATCTTTCTTTATACAGGATGATGGCTGGGGAAGTTTTAAACTCAAAAATGTAAGTTACAAAACGTTAGAAAAATCTAGAAAAGTTTTTAAAGCAAAAGAAGCACTATAAAATCATGTATGAATAAAGTGAATAACAAAATCGTGATAAAAAGGCTGTCCTTTGTAAACATACATGTGTGTGCACACTGATGAGAATGTTTGAACAGATTTTCAAGTACAATGTACTTCCTTTAATATTAAGTAAAAGGATATGCAGGTGGCTTATTATATATTGTTGTTGACGGCAGGGAGTGACACTAATGATGATGGGATCTGCTGGAGAAATACCTCAAGCTCCAGAAAAGAAGACTGTCTTTGTAGAAGATATGACTGAATCTCAACTTGCTTCTGCAGTAAGTCAAACTACAGTAAAGTGAAAAGCTTTCTCATGCTGGAGCCACATACTGCAATTTTGCTGTACTCTGTAGTCTGTATGTCTGTATGTACTCAAGAAAGCAATGAATGTGAAGGACTTGACAGAGATAATCTGATGGATGGATTGACTGACAGATGTGACAGACTTGACTGACTGACTGACTGACTGACTGACTGACTGACTGACTGACTGACTGACTGACTGACTGACTGACTGACTGACTGACTGAATGAATGAATGAATGAATGAATGAATGAATGAATGAATGAATGAATGAATGAATGAATGAATGAATGAATGAATGAATGAATGACTCCAACAAAAGCAATTTTCTAGTAATTAATTTATTTAACAATATGTATTGTAATTGTTATTTTATTTGATATTTTCTAGTATGAACTGCCGGCAGGACTGAATAATCTTGGCAATACCTGTTACATGAATGCTACAATACAGTGTCTGCGCAATGTACCTGAACTTAAGACTACTCTTTCCAAGTATGTATTCTACAGACAGGGATTACAAGATCTTTGAATTATGTAAAGCACAAATTGGCATTAGGAAATCTAGCTTCTATTGCACCATTTTGTCATTAAATATATGTCACATTTTTTCCCCTGTCCATCAAGATTTAGTTGGGATGTAGTTTTTATTTTTTTTCTGCAAAACTCAACTTCTAAATTCCATTTTGACTCAGCAGTTCATTCAGTGCCTTATTTATAAACTTTTTCCAAGTCTTCATTTATGTACTTTATGTGATTGTTTTCTGGAGTTTCTGGCCATTTACGATTCATTAGTGATGAGCATTATGAAGATGTAACATTTGTAAATATTTCCAGGTATTCTGGTCAGTTAAGAATTGGTGGTGACTTGGGTTCACCAGAATCTGTTACAGTAGCCATGAGGGACTTGTATAATACCATGGACAAGACTTCTGAACCTATTCCACCCATTATCTTTTTACAGGTTAGTTGACTCACTTAATGCCATCTGTCATTCCCTTGAGTATTATTCTTTTTTATTTACAATAGCAATAATGTTTGAGAACATACATTAATGTGAAACTCAAAGAAATCTTATTCTCAAGGGAATAAACCAGACCTGATCAAGATTGACTATCTATTACCTAATGATTTTAGAAACAGTATAACAATGTTACATAATGTTTTACAATATGATACAATGAACGTTATTTAAAGAGGGTGATTACGGGTGATTAATGGGTATTAATATGCAAACTTCGTACGCTGAACAAAATTCAAGCAGCTCATTGGCTAAAATCGATCACGTGATATCGATGTATTTGAGGACAAAGCGATGTTATAAAGTTTATTGCACGCTTCGAGTGCATTATAAGAAAATGGATTTAGAAAATGAAAGATTCGAAGAGCTAAATGATAAGGAAATTGAAGGATTTATAGATGGAGCCATTCCAATTGCTACCAAGCGACAAACAAAGTGGGGAATTTCCCTTTTCAAAGGTAAAACCATACAACTGTACATTTGTAATTCAAAACAAAACATTTTTTTGTAGCTTTGTCGATAGCTAGCTTTCAACTGATGAATGAGAATTTTTTTGTTTGAAGCGTTAACTTAAAAATAAAACCTTTATTTTGTTTTTCAATGCAGAATGGCTTCATGAGAGATATAAAGAAGAAATTCTGGAAAACTTAGAAAAAGAAATCATAGCGGAAAGGCTGAAAATTCAAATTCGTAAATGACACGTAAAAAATGTCGCGCCGTCTGCTCTTCAGCATACTCAGTTTGCATATTAAAAGGGTTAGAGACTTGTAGTTTGTGTTTTGTTGGAGAATAAATGCACTTGCTAACTGTATAATGAACTCGAAATTTCTCATACTGCACTTGGCTTCGCCTCGTGCAGTATTAAAATTTCGAGTTCATTATACAGTCAGCGCATGCATTTATTCTCCAACAAAACACTCACATCAGTCTAACCCCTAATTAACCCATCAAGTTATCTAACTCATGGCCCTCACTATATAACAGAATACATATTTTACAAACAAGTTAGTCTATTAAAAGGCTTCAGAAGGTCTTGCTCTAATATGATAAAAGGTCTGCCACAAAAGCAAGAAAAATCAATATCATTATAATGATTAATACTAGTATTATAATCATCATCATCTGATACTAATATCATCACCATAATCATCATCATCACCACCACCACCATCATCATCATCATCATCATCATCTGATACTAATATCATCACCATAATCATCATTGTTATATGTCATAATCATCATTATCACCACTACCATTTTTATTATCATGGGTCTATATGAAAGACAAATTATCTATTATTTATTGATAAAACTTTATTTTCATATCTTCATTTTCTCAGGTTTTGCACAAAGCTTTTCCTCAATTTTCAGAGAAGACAGAACAAGGAGTCTTTGCTCAACAGGTACATTATGTTATCAGTAACATAAACAGTAACAACCATTATTGTCTTAGTTAATACATGTTCTGTTGTTTATAGGATGCTAATGAATGCTGGACACAGCTTGTCAGAATATTGCAACAGAAATTACCAGGTGACACAGCTGCGGTTGAAGGGACTGAAGAAAAAGCTGCAGCATCCAGCAAGGGCTTTATGGACCAGTATTTTGGTAAAGAGCTCACATTTATATCATAAATTCTACCTTTTTTGCAAAACATCTAATACCATGGAAATCTTGATCTTATTAAAAAAAGATATTGATGGCAATCTTTGACAATCTTTATCTCACTATCATGATATGGCGCAAGCAATAACTACTCATACTGTAACTACTGTCATATTTGTTTGGTTGCAACAAGTTTTTAAAAACAGTCATTTTGATAGAAACACTTTGATACCCTTACTCATGTCCTATATAATCATGCTTGTAAAACCAAATACCATGAACTAATAATGTTTGATATCCATCATTTTGTTTTTCTTTCTGTTGTGTTTGTAGGTATTGAGTCTGAGTCAATGTATCCTTTAAGAAATAAACATAGCCAAACATAGCCAGTGGGAGGGGAGGGGAGGGTATGAAAGTGATTCTGGAAAATCTGAGATATATGTAATGTGTGAGTTAGAATATCTTGACTTAGAGATTAGAATGAAATGCGTTGAAGCCCCTGAAGAACCAGAAGTGAAATCAAAAGAAACACTCTTTCAGCTGAGCTGCTTTATAAGCCAAGGTTAGTAATGATTAGCATCAGTACCACTGCAGCTACCCACCAATCATTATCATCATCATCATCATCATCATCATCATCATCATCATCATCATCATCATCATCATCATCATCATCATCATCATCATCATCATCATCATCATCATCATCATCATCATCATCAACAACAACAACAACAACAACAACAGCTGATCACACCACTGTCGACACTGGTCAAGACAACTGGCCTAAGAGGCAATTGGCTGAGCAAGTGCTAATTTTTATCCAGAAATTGTCCATTAACTGGCCATTATTAGCCCAGTACTAACCATTATCATCATTTTCATTATTATCATCGTCAACAATAGAATAATCAAATAATGTTTTGTCCCTATTTCAGAGGTGAAGTACATCAACACTGGATTACAAAGTGTAAGATAATGTTCTATAATAATTATTGTTATTAACAATTTTAAGTTAGATAGAAATCTGGAAATATTTCTATTGATCTGGTATTATTTATTGTGTTTTGTTTAGCGCTTGAAGGAAAGTATCACCAAGAACTCACCAACACTGAACAGAGATGCAGAATATGTTAAAACAGTGAGTATACACTTGAAAAAGTACAGGGGTTACACAAGGAGTGATTGCTTAGTCTTTTAAATCAGAGGCTCTTGACTTAAGTGTTCAATATTAGATGAAATTGGAATATCAAAGTTGAGTCTTGCAGAGGGAGGAAAACCAGAGAAGCCAGAGAAAACCCTCAAAATGCATGAAAGATTGGTTAACATGCGATGTGGGGCCTCAGGATTGAAGACTTGAACAGTCCTTTCAACACTTGGTCATCTTCTTTTCACTTTATTCTATATGCTCATCTGTCTTTATTTGATGTAGTCAAAGATTAGCCGTCTGCCAGCATATCTGCCAGTACAACTTGTGAGGTTTTACTTCAAGGAAAAGGAGGCTGTTAATGCCAAGATTCTTAAGGTAGTGCTATGCGAGAAGTGCTTTGGCTGATTAGAATTTCCAAGGGGTGGGGAGGGTTTGAGAAGGGTATAACAGAAGTTCCAGAAAATATTCATACCTCCCCCATGAAGGGGGATTGGGATTTCAAGGGGTGGGGAGGGTCTAAGGAGGGTATTTATAACAAGTAGTTCCAATAAATATTTTGTACTCCAAACCTTTGAAATGATGAATTTCATATTCTTCACTTTTCGTAATTTTTCCCAGTTTGGCAGCAGTTCGTATGTTGATCAACAATTAAATAACTTGGAGCTAATAATTTGTTGTTTTGGACAGGATGTGAAGTTTCCACTTATGTTGGATGTGTATGACATGTGTACAGAAGAACTGCAGGAAAAACTTACACCTGCTAGGAATAAATTCAAAGAAATGGAGGATAGGAAAGTGGAAGAAGCAAGGGTATGTACATCATGGTAAAACACAAGATCAATGTCCTCACACACCTCACTCCTCCATTAGCGATTAACAGCAGGATATGAATGCAGCAAAGTGGCCAATAAATGTCCCATCAGTTTCTTGACATATACATTTGGCATAATTATGAATATATCATTCTAGAATTTAAAAGAAAAATCTGCTGGTGGGAAAACAGAAGAGAAAGTAGAAGCCATGGAAGTTGACAAGAAAAACACAACAACTACAATAGAACCTTATTTCTTCCCTGATGGTGAGGAAAATATAATCTTGTGATTTTGCATGACTATAACAGCAGTACATACATGTAGAAGTCTTATACCAAAATATGTTATTTGTTAATAGATACTGGCTCTAATAACAGTGGATATTATGACTTAATTGCTGTTCTTACACATCAAGGAAGATCATCTTCATCAGGTCATTACCTGGCATGGATTAAGAAGAATGATGGTATGTAAACACCATCAAACCCTTCCATTACACCTCACAGGTGTGGCAGTAAGATGGTAGAGAGGGAGGGGCAGGTGGGGCTCAAGACAGTTGTACCCTTCCATTACACCCCATGGGTGTGGCAGTAAGATGGTAGAGAGGGAGGGGCAGGTGGGGCTCAAGACAGTTGTACCCTTCCATTACACCCCATGGGTGTGGCAGTGAGATGGTGCAAGGGGAGGGGCAGGTGGGGTCAAGACAGTTGTACCCTTCCATTACACCCCATGGGTGTGGCAGTGAGATGGTGCAAAGGGAGGGGCAGGTGGGGTCAAGACAGTTGTACCCTTCCATTACACCCCATGGGTGTGGCAGTGAGATGGTGCAAAGGGAGGGGCAAGTGAGGCTCAAGACAGTTGTACCCCTCCATTACACCCCATGGGCATGGCAGTGAGACTCACAGAATAGAGGCATTGAGATAGACAGCACTTCTTCTCTTACAACCTCCTGCCATGATTTTAAAGGCTGTTTAGGCAAGCATGAATATCATTGTTGTATTGTCACTTTACAGATGAGTGGTATAAATGTGATGATGATAACATATCAAGAGTGCATTCAGAGGATATCTTAAAACTCTCTGGAGGAGGTAAGATCAAACTGGAATTTAGCTTGTTGGGTTATGTGAAGGGAGGAAAACTAGAAAACCTAGAGAAAAACCTGCAAATCAAGGAGAGACACAACAAACTCTACTCACATGTGATACCAAGTCCAGAAATGAAACCTGAAACCCCTGAGATAAGGGGTGAGTGCACCACCACCACTACACCACCATTGATTACCATCTACACAAACCCCTGAGATAAGGGGTGAGTGCACCACCACTACTACACCACCATTGATTACCATCTACACAAACCCCTGAGATAAGGGGTGAGTGCACCACCACTACTACACCACCATTGATTACCATCTACACAAATCCCTGAGATAAGGGGTGAGTGCACCACCACTACACCACCATTGATTACCATCTACACAAACCCCTGAGATAAGGGGTGAGTACACCACCACTACACCACCATTGATTACCATCTACACAAACCCCTGAGATAAGGGGTGAGTGCACCACCACCACTACACCACCATTGATTACCATCTACACATTTGCTCAAGTATTATTCATGAAGAAAGAAATGACAATCAAGGGAATGAAAAGCTATCTGAACATTGGATCAGGTCTACTTGCACACTATTAAATTCTGACCTCTGTAATAATGGAAGATCTTTCTTGTTGGTGTCTGTAGGTGATTGGCATTGTGCTTATGTACTCCTGTATGGGCCAAGAAAGCTAGAAACAGTACAAGAAACCTCATCCTAAACTAATCCTTAAATAACCTACCCATGTATGTATGTCATCTTCATCATCAATGAATTGTTTTTACATCACTGCAGCAGTAAGATAGTTTTCGAATTTTGCCGTAACATTTAACTTGTAAGTGTAAGAACGATATCTGTGGGACTAAAATAATTGCAATGATTCCTGCTTTCATCTGAAAAATCATTTTGAGACGCTTTGGTAGAGAAGTGAATGATAGAAAAGACTTGGAATGTTGGGCTTCCTTTGGTATTATTCCACAGGAAGCCCACAACAGAATTGAATGTGATGTTTTGCTACTCTCAACCGCAGTGTCCTGTCATTCTTAGAACATTATCTGGGAACGACCGACCCTAGTCTTGTTTAGGTCTGGTTTTACACGGTAAATCTATCGCATTTAGTAGAGCGTGATAAATCTTGTAAGCTAAGATGCGTTTGGTAACAAGGTTTTAATTGGCAAGACTTGAACATATTAACGATTTGAACAAATAAAGAGCTGTACTGATATTGTCGTGTTTGATGAATAGATGAACAAATGACGTAATGTGCTCAAACGAAAACTCGCGCGCGCGTTTCATTGATGACGTCAAAAGGAGCGCGAGGTGTGACGTAATAAAGGATTAATGAGACTCCCTAGATATTAAAATGAAGCGAAAACAAAAGGCCAGGAAAACTGTTTCTCCCAAGAAAATCAAGATTTCTACACCAGACATGGATTGTCTTCCAGACAGCATCGTTCTTCAAGTATTTTCATACTTCCCGCAGACACAGTTGTGCCATTTAGCTCTGGTCTGCAAACGATGGAAACGCCTCGTCTACGATGGATCGTTGTGGCGCCAAGTGAGTTTACACAGAATGAAATCATATGATATAGACAACTTAATGGGAAATCCAATTGGACGGCAACTTAAAAAACTGGTTTTCTGGAAATGTAGTGTCAGTCCTGACAATCTGGTCACCCTTTCTGAATTCTGCCCGCAGCTGCAGGAACTTTATTTGAGAAGAAACACTATTAAAGAACCGAAACAAATGCTTCCAAAAGCTGTTTTTGCTGAGCTTCTTGTGTTAGACGCGAGAGAACTTCAAGGATACGTAGGACATGTGTTGCAGATAGTAGCGTCTGCACAGAATATCGAGATGGTTGCTATCGATAGCACCATGGATGGGTTCTTTGATCCTTACGTCTTTAACGATGCAACACGACTCAAAGTATTGGATTGTTCTCGATGTATGGGCATAGAAGATGAAGACGTTGCAACCATTGCTTTCTCATGTCCAAATCTTCAGTCTCTGTCACTAATGAGATGTTATAACATTGAGGGCACTTCGTTTCCTAGTCTTTTCCGTTACTGCTTATCTCTCAAATCCTTATCCATATCATACACACACGTGACTAACCGCGTCATCGAAGCTTGCGCGTTAGAAAAGAGTTGTCTTGAGGAGCTAGACATGTCACATTGTCCTGGAATCAGCAGTTCTGGTGTGTATTCGGTCACGTCAAGGCTTAAAGACATGAGTTATCTTAACATCAATGGTTGTAGTTATGGCCCAGGGATTGACCATCGGGTAATCAGAACATTAACACATTATAGATCACTGGAAGTATTAGATCTAGATGCTATAGAAGGACAACATGGTGCCGATGAATACCTGGTCACCATTACACAACATTGTAACAATACTTTAGAAGTTTTGAGAGTCAACAAAGGATTTGCAACGGCTGCAGGACTAAAGATTTGTCTAAAAAACCTACCAAATCTAACACGATTCGGCATCGTTAACTATCGCCAGGACTATCTTGATCGTGGGATGGAAGTTGAACAAGTTTTGAACAGTATTGCTAAGTTTAATCCTAAGCTTGAAATACTTGAGTTGAGTGATTATCTCGACAAGGAGTCCAAGAAGAAAACTAATGCATTCATTCGATTGATGTTACGCTGTAAAAACCTTCAAAAGATCTCGATTTTTACCTTCAATAGAGACATGTTCGTGATGGCGGCGGAGGCCAGAATCAAGGCAAATAGAAAAAACATCCGATTGGTGCAGCCCACAATGATTTGTCCCACTCCAAGGGTGGTTACCACTCTTCCTCGGATGTGTTTTGATCGATTAGTGTACGGAGATGAAGCCTTGTACGATGATGACCCATGGAGAGCTAGAAAATATTATTGACCCAAACACCTTATTTTGTATACAGAGCAGAGCTGATAATCTATTAATGTAAATGAATTTATTAGGACAATAAAATACTTATTACTTCAGTACATGGGGAGCCGCATCAGTAGGGCCTGTAGCGGTGAGGGCGCTGTCCTCTCTTACTATGGCACCGTGTTTGTGATGACACGACGCGAGCCATAGACTAGCGGATAAGAATTATTCGCGGTTTGGTCAGTTTCGATCCATCTAGATGGTAGTTTTGATCCACCTCCGGTGTTGATTGAGAGCATTGCACCAGCTGAGCTGATCACCTTCCCCGAAAGGAACTATGGGTCACTATTTTTGGTTAGCATGTTTCGAGCATTTTCCGAATATCCAATCGGTAGACTTTTCTTGTTGATTGAAATAAGATTCCGCCATGAGTTCGAATAGCGGTTACGATTAATTTAGAGAAGGAAGAACTCGTATTCCATAAATTCTCTTGGCAGAATAATGGGAAATACTAATCAAAATACGATGTCGAATCCTCAATTCTGATTGGTTGACCTTGAGTTTGTTCTGAAGGTCAACTCAGCTGGATTTCAGCTCTCTACTTACTGCTTTTCGACGCTCGATTACATGTTCATGTCTACTCTACAGCGATCCAAATAGAACCTCGATCAAAGTTTAAGCCTCAAACTTCATGATCATGAATTCATAGAACTGTTGCAAATTCACCAGGAAAGATTTTAAGAACACCGACACAATTTTTTTACAAGGGACTGGTGGGTGGGTCGAATGTCACTGTTTTTACGGATGACATAACAGTTGTGATGCTATGCGCGCGCGCATTTTTCAAAATTATTTCAGTTCAGTTCTGGAGCTGAGCATAGCATGAAAACAGCAAGACTCTAATAGCAACATGCTTAGACGTTTAAGTTTAAGCCATTCTATCCAGGATGAAGAAGTTGTAAAGTACAAGAATCAATTGGAATTGGTTGAAAATCATTTTGAGGAGATTGCAAAGTACATCGAGAAATACGCTAAAACCACCGAAAAAATGGGACGAAAAGGCAGCAACCTGGCCAACACTATACTAGCGAGTTTCGAGGATTTGGAGCAACAAGACATTGCGACACAAGCTACCAAGTTTGCAAATTGCTTAACCTCTGTGCAGAGGGATCGAGAAGAGTTAGCTAACGAACTGCGCGAACGTATTGCGAGCGATTTTCGAGTTTATGAGACGAAATGTAGCGAAACGAAGAAGGAAGTGAGAGACTACGACCATTTGTTAGTCAAAGAACACAACCAAAAAGCTGATTTGCTTCGACTACAAGGGAAATACCCTGCTAACACAAGAAAAATAATGGAGACAAAAGTACGGCTGGAAAAAGCTGAAATCATGACGAGAAATGCGAGGAACTTATTACACCAACAAATGGAAGATTTTGAGAAACAGAAGCTGAATGACTGTGGGCGGATATTACGAGAGTTTGTAGCACTGGAAATGCAGTTCCATGCTCGTGTTCTTCAGAATTACACAAAAGCTTACCAACACTTGATGAAAATCCATGACTCTCAGAGTGATAACCCGCGTGTTTACGATATTTCAGATGAGAAGAATGACCAGGAGTCAAACAGCACACTGAACTGTGTCGTGCCCTTGACAAGTAAAGGAAAAGACTCTAGACTATCCATGAGTGACTTCTATTAACTTACACACATTTCCTTGTTTCATTTTCTTTTATTAAATTCAATCATTTCTATCGGTGACGGTATTGCATTCTACATCTCGTGAATTGTTTAAGTATTTTTATGCGCACAGCTATTAATCTCTGAGCGTTGCCAGATTGCCTCACTCTATCGTCTAAATACTATCATTTGAACAAAAGTCCGTGTTATTTTCAGTAATATAGTATATACATCGTCATAACATGCACAGTATGGTAGTAGTGACGGTTTGGACGTTATCTTGCACATAAGGTGCAGCTGTAGCGAGATGTTCCTACGGGGGGGGGGGGGGGGGGGGTACTCCCCTATATTTGCTATACGGGTATGTGCCGCCCGATAGGGTATGGTTTTTTGGCTTTTAGGTCTGGGGTAGGGTATCATTTTTTTTACAATTTGTCTGGGGAAGGGTAAGGTTTTTGTCTGGGATAGGGTATCTTTTTGACATTTTTTCTGGGATAGGGTTATGTTTTAGTTGTTTTAGCCTGGTAGGCTGCGTTTTCTGCCGGCACAAAAAAAAAAAAAAAAAAAAAACGATTTAAATTCAATTAAACAATTGCCAAATAGTTATTGAAATCTATTGAATAACCGTTTTTTGCATGTCAACAAAATGTAGGTTTAGTCTGGGGTAGGGTATATGAAATCAAAATTCTAGGTCTGGGTTTTGAGGACCTGGCGGTACATCCCCACCCAAGTGGTACACCCCCCCCCCCCCCGGGTGTTCCTAGTGTTCCCATCTCCACCCCTAAAAATTCTGCTCACTTGGTTAACATCGCAATCATTCAAAACATTTTAGCATCAAACATGTTAAATGGGAACGTAAAAAATCACAGTAAATCACAGAATATGTAAACTTCACACCTCCAACCCTCCTCATCCGTGATCCTCTTTAGGGTCTAATCACGTGACCACTACTCCGTCTACCCATTCTACTAGTAAAGGTAATCTGCATGAGGTGAGGATTGCAGGTTCAGGTACATGTCCCATAAAAATAAGTTGTGATACTAGAGTTCATGTTATAACAGAAGATGAATTGTTCGTCTTACTTAAAGAGCCTTCGTGCTTATTTCTTGATCTCCTATTTGATCTCACAGTGGCCAGTGATTCATTACGATATTTGAAGTCAAACTTCACAGACAGTACTATAAATATCAGCCATGTCACAAACATAATAGCTGCTAATAGATAAAAATAGTTGTCCAAATCGCCGAGATCTGCCGCAGCTTTATCGTTTGAACTTCTTATCCAGGGAAGAACACCAGTGCAGAAGGCATATAGTGCAGCTCCTAAGAGACTTGCCACTGACTGTACTAGATAGAATAATCCCATCACAAAACCATGCATTGATTCAGGTGCTTCCTGATAGGCAAACTCCAGACCTGCAAATGGAAAACGAAAAATATACTTGAACTCCACGGTCTATACTGCTACTGGAATTCCTGGAACGCTCTCGGAATTGTAAAATCATTTTCCTGGGGAAAATTCCTTGAAAAACCTCTTTTTTCCCTAAAATCCTATAATTTAAAAGTCATCTGTGATTATTGTAACATGGCATGCAAAGGAAGTTTACTAGACTTATGGCGCTTTCCATTACACAGAACTGACCGTACCGGCCAGACCACTCAACTTAAAAGGGAGGTCTTTTTCTCAATAGTTTTCTGAATAGTGGATAGAATTTAGTCATTGCTTGATCTGGCTGGACAGTTCAGTTTAATAACAGAATTCTCTTTATTCACTTCCATCTGAATGGAAAGCACCCTTAGACTGTTGACATTTTTACTGGGAAATTATTTTATGTATTAGGTTCTGGGTCCTGGAACTTTTATATTTGTACATGTCCACAGGTATCCCAAGCTGGGTTTCTGTGGTTTCCTATCGAACTTATAAGGCAATGTATGGCGATTTTTCGAAAAAAATAAAAATCAGTAAATCACACAAATAAATGTCCCTACTTGTGTTTCGTGTTTTGCTTTAAGTCTCTGTGAAGTTTCAGGTCATTTGCAGCAATATTGAGCGAGTATCGCGGTGGAGTATCCCTCGTACTTAAAAATTTTTAAGTACGAGGGATACTCCACCACGATACTCGCTCAATATTGCTTCAAATGACCTGAAACTTCACAGAGACTGAAAGCAAAACACGAAACACAAGTAGGGACATTTATTTGTGTGATTTACTGATTTTTAATTTTTTCGAAAAATCGCCATACATTGCCTTATAAGTTCGATAGGAAACCACAGAAACCCAGCTTGGGATACCTGTGACATGTCTTACTGTAGCTAGTAGTTAGCCTGCGTGCCGCCTGACTTTAATTCTGGTTAGAAACCTCAGAACACCCTAAAAAGTGGTGGAGCTATATAAGAGACTAGTATGGGAAAAAGTGGTGGGGCTAAGATTGGAAAATATAAGAGACTAGTATGGGAAAAAGTGGTGGGGCTAAGATTGGAAAATATAAGAGACTAGTATGGGAAAAGGGAAAAAGTGATGGGGATATAGCCCTACCAGCCCCTCCACCTCCATGGTCCCTGGGTTAACCAGAGTTAAAGTTGAGCTGTACGCAGGCTACTAGTAGTATGAGGGCTGTGAATCTAGGTGGATTCAAAAGTATAAAATTAATGTACTTACTTCCAACACTGGCAAACACCTCGCTTACCCCAATAAGGGCATACTGAGGTACTTGGTAGAAAATACTCATGCTTGATGCATTATATGTATGGTTAGAGTTTATGCAGTTGATAATTATTGTATTATTTTTGGAAGGTATCAGATCACGTCTAAAGTGCTCCACCACACCAGCTCCAACCATAGAAGCTGTGGCTAATAAAAATCCTGTCATAGAAAAAAAAGATAAATACTGTTTAATTCAAACAAGATGGAGGTCCACGAAAGAGTACTCACATTCAAAACCACACCTACATGTACAGGTACTGATATTTGAAAACAAACATGAATTACATTAAACCCTGAGACAACCACTAGCCAAGGCTGATCAAAGTCAGGGCATATACCCTATGCATAAGGGCGTGGCCATGGAAATACCTTAGTTCATAAGTTATTGAAAACACCATTGCTTTCATTGTAAAGAGTATATCGATTTTAGTAATTTCCAAAACATTTCAGCTTACTAACATTAAATGATAAAAAGCTACAGCTGTTTGAAATTAGAAAGATTTGTATGGAAACAACAACCAAGGCCTGACCAGCCTCGTTTTCATGTTTTTGGCACATTTCAAATGCTTATAACTCTGCAGTGATTTAATATATAACAACAGAACTCTACCAAATTACTAATTTAGACATGCTCTTTCTTGTAATCAAAATATATTTTTGAAATCCTTGATGATTCATGGTGCTTGTTCCCAGTCTTTACTCTTTATGCACAGGGTGTATGGCTAACTCATAAATCAAAATAGCATGTTGGGTTTAGTGGGAGAAGGAAAATTGGAGAACCAAAGGCAACTAGTTTACTAGTTATTATAACTATTCTGTGTTACCCTCTTTAAATCAAGAGTATTATTATCATAACTGCTCCAATCAAGAGAGACCTAAAAAACTCTGCTCACATGTGATGGTGAGTCCAGTAATCAAACCTGTGACCCTAGTGGTGAGATTCAAGTACCCTTTTGGTAGACCATCCATGCTTTCCTACAAACTTGTTGATTTTTATGTAAATAAACTGGAGTAGCTGGAAAAAATCCTCATAGAAAGGGATAGAACAACATATCAAACAAAATAAACTCACACAGTTCAGCCAGACCTTAGCCTGCGTGCAGCCGAACGAAAACCCAGGTTATGTCCTGGGTTTTCGTTCGGCTGCACGCAGGCTACCAGACCTCTAAGTCTAAAACAATACAGCATTGAGAGTCGACAAGACCAGGAGACAATGCCAGACGATAACGTGAGCTTGTTTTCAAAACAGTTTTTAATGTGTTTGTTGTTGCTGTATGGTGTTACCATTCTTGCTAAAACATTAAAAAGCACCAACTGATGTTCTAGTGAGGACATACAGCAAAGCTGAGGACAATGGCATGCAAACAGAAAAAGGTAACTTTTCAAAACATGCTCGTGTCTATCATTCTAGCATTGGCATTCTTGATTCTTGTGGATGGTTAAGGTCTCTATTGTTGTGGTATCCCATCAAGCTAATGTATATATCCTGGGACATCACAAAAGTAATCTTACCAACTAGTATCCTCTTAGATAATGTCATTCCCCATCCTCTTCTGTCTAGCCAAGGATAAACTATTTTGTCCATCAGTGGGATAACAAGGAGGACTACGACTACGTCTGCTAGAGACAGACTAGCTGCAGGGATGACAGCTCTGTCTCCATCACTATCACTACATGATTTCTTGGTCATATTACGGTTGTTCATATTTAGGTTCATGTGGAGACCTTGAAGTAAGAAGGTAGAATTCATCTGCAAAGATAAAAATCAGTCTGGATGTACTGAAAAATAACATGTAAATGTAATATATTTCAGCAAGTTGTTGTTTATAGTCTCCAAAGCCAGAGGTTCATTGTTTCAATTGGAGGGAGGAAAACTGAAGAACCCAGGGAAAAACCAATGAAGCACAAGAGAACCAAAAACTCTAGAAACTCTAGTCAAACATCATTGCTGGTCCAGGATTGAACCCACAACCACAACAGTGAGACGTCACTGATGTATTAGCAGTGTATGTACATCCCCCACCCAATATGATCCACATGCCAGTCAGTTACCTGAAAATATATCATCCAATATGGAACTAGAATAAGAAACATGATTCCTATTTTGCCAAGAGTCTTGACCTCTTCAACTTCAGAATCCAAATAACTCCCTCCATATTTCATCATGGCTCTGTCCAACCAGCTGCGTATCGGCATAACTTCCTCTAGACCAGGACAACCCACCCTGATTTAGAGAAAACAGCA
Source organism: Anthopleura sola (assembly GCA_023349425.1). Classification (NCBI taxonomy): domain Eukaryota; kingdom Metazoa; phylum Cnidaria; class Anthozoa; order Actiniaria; family Actiniidae; genus Anthopleura; species Anthopleura sola. Next base: position 6,768,253 of record JALHLI010000014.1, on the reverse strand, counting down.
TTTCAGATTATATTTAGTCAATGATTTATTACATATGCATGCAGAAGTATATAAGCAGATTTCAGACTGTACATGCTGTGCAGACATTCAGTGCTGTGATTGTGAGAGTACTAGTGTAGTGTTTGGAGAATTTTATTGGATGAGAATGATTTGTCATAGTCTGCTTGGGGAAGTTGATGTCACTGATTCAATATGATGGTGCTCTTTCAGTTATGAAATGTTTCTATTTCTGTTTCTATTTCTATTCCATAAAGCAACTATGTACATTGTCCATTGCAGGTTATCATCTCACCTGCCCCCCTCCCCCTCCCCCTCCCAACACTGTGCTAGGGTACGTACAGTGGCACCATTTACTGGCACCCATCTATGCACCTGGGTGGAGAGAGGTTACTGAGAGTTAAGGAGCCTTGCCCAAGAACACTATTCAACTAAACCAGCTAGTGCGTGGCTGAACTATGAAACCTCAGGCCTCAACCATTAGACCTCTACATCTTTCAATATGTATCATACTCTATTGATAACACAGATCAATACCTTTCAGCATTGGATTTCCCTCTTGATTTGGCTTCTTTCATGACTTTGTAGACTTTCTTAAAAACATTTGTGCTTAATGGGTAGACATTGTACCTTGATTTAGGTATTAAGAAGAGAATGCAAGCAAGGATCAGACATGCCAGGGGTAGGTAATATCCAATAACAAACCCAAAATACTGCTGGGTGAAGGCAATAACACTGAATCCAGTGAAGCAACCAATGTTAATACCCCAGTAGAACCAGTTAAAATACACTCTGTACGTCTTTTCATCTTGTCTAGTAATCTGTTCAGCACCAAAAGCCGTAATGTTGGCTTTGAAAGCGCCTTCGCCGACAGAAATAATAAAGAGTGTGCAAAGAATAAATGCACATTTTTTCGGACGTGTTAAGTCTGACTTATTACAGATCTTGACTTTAGGATCGTTAGTAGAACAATAGGCATTTAACTCAAGCAGAACAGCGCCTATAATATAGATGATTAAGCTGCCTAATATAGCCTTGAATCTCCCAGTATACGAGTCACCTATCACACCACCTATAGTAGACATCAGCCATGCCATACCAGTGAACAAGAATACACTAGCTACAGTCACAACTTGATTGAGCTCTAAATCATCAGACAAGTACAGCACCAAGTTAGAAAGAATGCCATAATACGCTGCTCTTTCGAGCATGATAGTCAGGATTATGAAAATGGTCGGCCAGGATGTGTTATTTCTTCTTTCGATGCCATAATTGTTTCCGCCAAGTTCAGAATTAATACGTGACTTTTTCTTTTCCAATAAAGTTGTCCTTTCGTTTGCAATTTGAATTTCATCCATTCTAGTGGGAGGAAATACGTCTAAGCTCATGAGGTTTGCCTGTTTGAGATAGATTTCCTGAAAAAATCGCAAGATCGCAGTGGAAAAACATTTGATTAACTGAGAATATATGCATATATGTTGTGTTACGTAAAAATCTTGAGGAAGTCACGAGATTGGGGTACCTGGCAAAACACAGGCAACCCATAAACCAGCTACCCTAAAAGTCAGACCTGAAAAAAATTGTGTATTGTGAAATATTGAATGCAGTGAGTAAGTAGTCTATCATTTAAAAAATATTCTTTACCATTTCTTGTTTATTATTCTTTCTTTTTTTACTTTTCTTCAAGTACGTGGTTTCCCGGGGCGCGCGCGCGTGTTTTATCAATATTTCCCGCGAAAAACTTAACCAATCAACATCCATGTTCAAAGCACGTGATCAGGAGGAAACAAGTGAATGAAAAACCTTGTTATGAACCCTTGTTATCAGTTGGTCAGAAATTCTTCTCTTCAAATGTGAGATAAAACAGTGGTTAAAAACCTTGAATAAGGTAAGATTATGAATTAGAGGAATAAGGAGTGATGTACGGGATGTCTTACATTGTCCTTGTTAACGTTGTACGTTTGTTTACTCATTCGTAAGCAGTTTTTTCAGTGAAACCCTTTGACTGTTGTACTTTAAACTTTTTTAACATGTAAAATATCAAATATATTTTCTTGCCTGCTATGTGAAACGAGTAGGAAAACCAGCACATTTTCTAGACTAAACTGGTAACTTAAAGTCAAAATCCATCCATAATTTTTCAAATTTCCTATTTCAAACGTATTGACATTGAAATTCAGTGCTAGAGAAATAATAGTGGTCATTATATAAATATTGCAAAATACAAGTTTCGTAGTGTGAGAGACAAAGTCTAAGGGACTGTTCATTTTTTTATCAGGGGGAAAAGGGTGGCAGACAGTGGGATTTGCTTGGTAACCCATACAAGGAATCTGACCCCTTTTCGGTTGTTGCATGAATAAATGATAATAAATAAATAAATGTGAATTAACAGTGGAATCCACAGAGTGGCTCTTACTCCACTGCATTCCAATTGGAATTTAGAAGTTGATTTTTGAGGAGGGAGGAAAAACTAGAGAATCTGGAAAAACCCTTGAAGCACAGGAGAGAACCAACAAACAACTCTACTCACATACAACACCGAGCCCAGCGGGGCTCAAACTTGGGTCGCCTTGGTGAGAGGGAAGCGCTCTCACCGCTAAGCCATCCGTGCTTCCATCATAAGAAATTGGCCCCTCCATTGTTTTCCATCCTGTTTATTAAGAAAGTTCTATGCAACTCAAATTCTTTTGTGTGCCCCCTCTCAAACCTGATTTCTTAACCCCCCCCCCCCCCCCCCCCATCCCTCCTGCCTCCCCTCCTAGTCCTACCTGCCTCCCTTCTCTGATAAAAAATGAACGGTTCCTCAAGACATCTGCATAGTGTTAAGAAATACTGGTGTCTTTTCTCCATGGCCATTAAAGGAAGTACTAATCCTCAATTGACCTAATTAAGCAAGGCAGATATACTTGAGAAATACCATATGCACATGAATTCTAGCCAGCAGGGTTACAAGGTTGAAATGATTGTTGATGGTCACCATAGGTTCACTGGAACACACACACTACACTATAAAAAAAGGTCTCCAGTCATCCTGAGGGAGCAACTGATCTGAGACTGACAAAGAACATGTCAGTTTACATGAACAGTTTTGAAAGACTTTAACAGACTGTTATTATGGCACATATTGCTGGCATATAGCTTACTTTTTGTCCTATTTCAATTACAAGGATTTTAACCATTTTCAATAAAGAGCCTCAGGTTAGAGACCTTCCAACGTCCAAGTATAAAATCATGTCATATATAACTCCACTCTTTGATGGGCCGCATTAACCGTCATACCACCCCTTAGTCCTCACCTCCAGTGTGTAGACCCCCCTTGCAAGTGATGTCGATGCAGCTCAATTTGGAGGACAAAACTAAAGAATTTCAATCTCCTAAGAATTGGAAACTATTGTTTTTCCGGTCTCCAAATTGAGCTGCATTCCGAAATGCTGCAAGGGGTCTATATTGCCCCAAGGTTTTACAGATCCCCCCCACTGAGGTTTGTAACCCCCTACCACAGTGCATTGAGAGCCCCAATAAATGAAACCAAGTCATTTCCTTAAATTGAGTTTTACGAATAAATTGAAATTCAGAATTAAGGATTTTTTAAGATATCTTTTATCAACTCTTTTTATTGACCTTTTTATACATTTTTGAAGGTTTATGTACAGTAAACTTTTTTGTAGATAAATTTCTTACATACATATCAAGGAACACAACAAAACTCTTATGTATATAATATACTCTTTTCAAAAATGATCTAAAAACTACTATGGTTAAGTAAGGTTAGAATCTATAGAAACATATATAATGTATGACTTCATAGATAGATAGATAGATAGATAGATAGATAGATAGATAGATAGATATTGAATATATACTTTTGATAAACTGGAACAATGCTATATTAGTACGATTGAATAGTCAGTAAATAATATATAACTGCTCCTTGCAAACGAGGGGTGACTCAATTTTAACAAGTTTGGAAAGTCTGGTTGATATAGAGATCTAACACTGGCTTTCTTTTATGGGTGATTGCTGAAATGTAGTTGTGGTCAAACTAACTCAGCCCACAAAATTATAGGGAAAACTGTTGGTCAGCTAATCATTGGGAATAATATTTGAAATAGGTGGCTCCCTTGCTCATTACTAATGATTTGCTAATAGAAATCATAAGCTTTTACTGCAGTCTAGATATTCAATATTTCTTGGTTATTATGTAGCAGTTTCTTTATCACTACTTTGATCCAGATGCACAAATAGCTTTTTTGTACTGTTTTTTGAACCAGGATCACTCTCACTGCTACAGCTTGCAGATCTCACATGATCATTGTCATCATCAGAAATTACTTCAAGTTCTCCACTGCACTCCTTTAAAGTTCTTTGACTTGATGCTGCAGCCAATGCTGAAGAGCTTAGCTCTGTAACAGACGATAAGGATATACTACTTCTAGAGTCATGAACACTGCATTGAGAGTTTGTTCTTTTGGAACAGTGTTCACTGCAGTTGTCATTATCTGATATATCTACTGTAACTTCATCCGATATTTCTTTACTTCCTGTAAGAGAATCTTCTCCAACAGTCTCATCTTTTCTATTCAAAGATGACTCCAGACTATGAGCATTTGAATGTAGACATATTTCTTCTTCAGACAGTGCCACTTCACCTGTTTTAGGGTTGTTCTGTGTACATAGTTGGGATGTACTTGGACCATTGCTATGATGACAATGTCTTGTGAGTGAATTTTCAACAGTGTTAGGCTCCCCATTCAGCACAACTTTGACATCTTCAGGAGTGCCATTTGTTTCTCTTCTAAAAACTGCTCTTGAAAATTCTGTATTAACTTGTTGTGGAGGTGCAGACTTTTTCTTCTTTATAGTAAATAAAACACAGTTGATAGTGAATGCTAAAATTGCTAGACAGAGTAGGCCAAGAATGGCAAACAGGCCTATTTCTAAAGGTGTTATTTCTTGTTCTTCTGCTTCTTGGTCTTCACTGTCCTCTGGGAAATCCTCAGTTTCCCTGCTGGTGTTGGTCTGTTTAGCATTAACTCTTACAAGAATCTTGTTCTTGTTGGTTGTATATGGTAAAGATGTGGGCTTATTTGCTGGTTTTTGTCTATGGTGACGTTCCATGTATATATCTGTTCTATTGGCAACTGGACTAATTGGGATTCTTCGCTTTGATGAGCAGAAGTACTTTCTAGGGATATACTTAAAGGTACTGTAAAGCATTTCTACTGGTCTGAGATCCGTCTGAAGATGTGATGAAATATAAAGCATGACTAGACATCTCCCACCCCTGTCTAACTTTCTATAGTAATTCATTAGATAGGGTGGAAATTGGCGCTTACTTTCCACGATTTGTGGTACAGACCAAATATATTTTTCTTTACTTGTTTCTGGTTGTGCTCCAGAGAGTTTAACAACAGTTGCATTGAAGAAAGAATTAAGAGCTTTGATTCCTAATCGTTTGAGTGGTATGATCACCAACTTGGCAGGCGAAATCCTATTATAAACGTGTATCCTTGGTCTCCTCACTTCCATTCCAAAGACAACAGAAATCGTTCTTCGTATTTTGGTTACCCGGAGAATATTGAGTCTAACATCATTGTTGCGTAGTGATGGAGGATTAGAAGGGCGCCTGTTAGGTAGCAATGGTCGTTCCCTCGTTGCAGAGCGTAGTCGTTTCCTCATTGACTGATAGTAATGATTATAGTAAATCCTGTAAATTTGGTATGCTTTTTTCTTGAAGCTCCTCAACCAATCTTTTCTCTTGACTCCAGCACCAAGCTTGACAGTTAAATTCAGGAGTGACGCTGGTGATCGCAATGGAACCAACTTTTTCAAAGGTTTCCAAACTTTTGAACACTTTTCTTTGATGGTCAGATACGGAAAAATGAGTTCTAACTGTTTTTCAGCAGTTTGAAGTGTGATCCGTGGAGCTTTGATCTTGGTGTCGTCGTTTTGTCTTTGCCGGCGATACTTTAGCGATGTTGTTGTTATCCTATGGATGATGTTACACTGAAAAGGCACGGATATGTTGTTGAACAGTCTTCCCATTTGATTCCAAAAACCATTTAAAATGTTCATGGTATCTTTGGTCCGACATTGTGGATATCTTAATGTTCTTTTTGAAAAGCATTTGACTTCTTGAGGAGTTTTAAGAATGCTCTCATTACTAAGAATGTGCATGGTACTTGTCAGGTTGCATTTCGTTGACACAGACAAAGACACCAGAATGTCACAGCGCTTTTTTTCAGGAAGAAACGAAAACATGAACAGCATTTCACCTTTAAATTTTCTAAAAACAAACTTTCTGGTGGCTTTATTAGTTGCCATGTCTCCAGGCAGCTGTTGATCTCTTTTACTTTGTCTGTTGTAGGAATCTTTCCTCAACTGTTTTTTCATCATTGCCACGAAATGAGTGGCAGCAGGGTCTTCTTGACTTGATGTTGATGAGTCAGTATTGCCATAAAGGCCTCCTATATCAAAAACAAAGCAATATTTTAGCTTTTCCAATCCTTCATTCCATTATTGTTTCATGCATGCCCATCTCTTTCAACCATTTGTTCCTCCTCCTCCCTTTTATTTGATTCTACCATCCCATACACCCCAGCCATTCAGTACCCATAGATCATTCATTTCCTCCCAGGCAGCTTTGCGATAAACAAAGACATATGGAAATAAACATGGCCGCCACTGAAGTGAATGAATGAATGGAATAAGATTAATGGATCTTCTATTTGAAGGATAAAGGAAGGGTTGATTTAGAGGGTCACACTTTCAATATGACGGTTTTTATGATATTGGTCAATATTAGAAACCACTAATGAGCAATTATTTGTTGGCGTTTTAGAAATCGAGAGGATACGTTCTTTCCCGATGCATTACCGGTGACACAGACACTTCAATTAGCTTGATGTCCATGCTCTCCAGGTAATGGTATGTAAACAAAGGCTAGTGATTCATTACAATGGAAACAGAAAATAATTTAGGGAAAAATTTACGCACCGTGACACACAAATGGCTTCCATTTCTTAACCAATCAAAAAACATACAAATGTACACTAACCAATCACAACACGCATGATTTCGGAAGCCATTTGAGAGTTCCGTAGTTTTCCCACTCGAACGCAATCTGTTGTGTGCGACTTTAGGTAAATCGAGATCGTGACCGGAAATGGATAGAAACACTTCAAATGTTGAGATATATCAACTGGTTCGTCACTGACAAGCATAGAACATTAAAAACACAACTAGAATCCTGATCCTTTTCTCTACAACAATCGAAAAACAAATTTATGTTTGTATATTATGGGTAGCAGCGCGTTGCTTAGCGTGATAATAACATGATAACCAGGAATAACAAGATAATACAAAAAAGGTTAAAGTACAAGGCAGTACATAGAAAGATGAAAAACAGGTATTTAGAGCGATATCAATGGGGTTATCAGCGGGTTTATCAAACCCTGGTTATTCAATGTGTTTTGCTCAGATAAAACTTTGATAACCCTTCAAAACCAGTGTAATTAGCAAACCAGAAAATCGAAATGTAAGCTGTAGTATGATGTGCACATGACAGATAAAAACTACTACTTTGTGCAAAAACAAATCCGATTATTCTGCGGTTTATTGGAGTTTTGTTGTTTTGTTGGGAAGCAGATGCGTCGAGAGATAAATATTTTGATATTCTTCCAGAAGTGTAGTTCAAAGCTTGACGCTTCCCGTCACAAGAATGAAAAACAAGTTTTCACTAAAAGAAGCTCGCGCCATGACGTTTCATGATCTCACAAGGTATTTAACAGTTTCATTTTTCGTAAAGAATCACGTGAAAACATGTGATTGAGCTGTTTACCAAGAGCGTTTCTTGGATAGTATTCTAGTTTGTACGCTATTTTCCTTTGTTAGACCGCGGCTTTCCTCTGCAATTAATATATTTTTATCTTTGAATCATTAGGTCAATCACGTCAGAATCGCCAGAAGCTTCCTTTGATCTCTTGCCAGCATTTACATCAACATGTTTGAGCTTTAGGCCACAGTAGATATACCGAAAATTGTTAGCAAAATTAATGTTTTTTTTCTTTAACACGGTATTATATTAGGAATAAGGAGAGACGGGTTCATATTAGGAATAAGGAGAGACGATCGATAGAGAGGAAGAACGATTATCTATCATGTACTGAAGCAACGTTGGCAAGCGACCCCCAGAAACACGCTTGACTCACCATAACGACTTGAAAACGACAACAAATCATACAGAATAACTTGTTGTATGAAGAACTGACACACATCTCGAAAGATATCGTCCGAATTAAAATACACTTAACTGATACAGTTAGCCTACATTGAATCTAACTTTACGCAGTCTGACAAACCAGGTCAGTGGGATGTCGGTGTTTATATTATATTCAGTGCCGTTAGATGTGGTTCATTTGCAGCCTAATGGATTATATATGTACACACAATAAATCCAACACTAACATTCAACTAGTCAGTATTACTTCATACTGTTGTGCTGAGATCATAAATCTGTACTTACCGTTGACGCTAACAAATAGGACTAGAATGATCGCTGGATGGAGTAAACTCCTTCTACAAGCCATGCTTGAAGTCGTACTGCTTGAGGAAATTACAGCAATTCACCCTGAATAGAAATATCACGAGTCAACAAAAGGGAATGATCTCCTAGATATATACACAACTAGATGTACAGTATGTGTGGTGGGTCAGTCGACAACCCAACTCGATCTACTATCTAGTTGTAACTAGATCTTCTATCCTCCATCTGTCATCATATCCGATATTCAACATCACGCTACGTACCATTCAACCCCGACTTCAAACCGGCCCCTATTTCCCATCTTATTTTCTTTTATTTCTTTCATTAATTCCTTCCCCTGGGAGATTCTTGTTCATTACGTAACGGTGTAGACGAAAACAGGAATCGTAAGTGATGTTGTTATGACCAGTGAGAAACTGAACAAGTTTGTGTCTGGTAAAACACACGTCCGTTACTCTGTTGTTCTGTATAATATTCAGTCAAAGACTACCCCAGCAACCTCGTGAGAGGAATACAATCAAGACAATATCATAAACTAAAGTGCCCGCGTCAGCTAATCGATATCTTACTGTATGGATGAATATACTATAGTATGGCACGGCAAGTACTGTCAGTATCAAGTCATTAAAGTCTTTTACGAGTGCGATTCACTGTAAGGTGTCTGACAATAAAACCAGACACCACCAAACGTCATGCCACTGATATACCGCGTTCGACCGATGTTCAAAATGATAGCCAGTCGGCTAGACATCGTCTGCTGCTTTTAGAAGATGATCTAATACGACAAAACACGACCTTACGATTTGTTTGGATGCTAATTCCGCTACAGACATTGATTTCTAAGCGAACTACACCATGCCTCGCTTCTTGCATATTCAATGTTCGTCTACAAGATGTGGTAATTTGTGAATGGACAAACAGATGGCAAGTAAGACAAAATCTGCGTCAGAAACGCTGCCAAACGCTTTATTCCCAAATACCTATACGCAACAGACGTCAGAACAAAAACAACACTTACGATTAGCGTGATTTTTCCCGCGTCTGAGTTCGACCGACCCAAGGAGAATGTTTTTCTGTGACTAAAACGATGGTCTGGCTTGCTCGCCAAGTGGGCAGCGTGACGTCTAAATGTTACGCATCAACGAATAACCATATTCAAAAGGATGCTTGAATGACATGGTAATTATCTTAGGACCAACCCACCTTTTAGTTTCCTCGAGTCGTTTATTTTAAACCAGGAACTTAGCATCTTAAGGAATAGCTGCTCTAAAATTACCCAAATGATGGTGTTATTGTCTTGTTGAAGTTTTGATGTATTGTAAAGAAGTTTTGATGTGTTGTGACGTTATTGTTGATTATGGGCGAAAGGTGCTTTGTTCCGACACCTTTGGCATTGAAAAGATATTTGTGAAAATTAGCATTAAGGAACTAACGAAAACCTGTCAAACACGATGTTAGGGAAAATAAAGCCCTGAGCGACAGAGGCATAAGTTTCTTGGGTTGCGTTCTTTTTTTCTTTTGTTATGAGAAAACCGGTGATTATGGCAGTCAGATGGTGATTTGTGTTGGTTTATCTTATGCTTGATTAAAAATGCCCTATAATTAACGATGGATGTTTCGGTTCTACTTTACATTCTCTGGCAGGGGCCGAGTGGCCATACACGACCAATCCATCACCAAAATATGGACAAAAAGTAGCTTTTGGTAGAAAACCCATTCCTAATAAAGGCCATAGTGCGAGCGAGCTTGTTTCTCGGAGGACGGAAAAGGGTCGGTAATTTTGCTAATGACTGTTGATAAGGAAACGCCTGAGGACTGTTCTTCACAGAAATGTCAATGTACTGTAACTGAACTGACAGTTATTAGTGTTGTTATCTTCAAGATAATGAGTGTTCATTGAATCCCATAATACTGTAGTTTGCATGAGACTAAACAGAAATCAGAACAAACAAGAGATTAGCTATCTATCATAAGTGTAAAGATAAAAGTGTAGTGATACGTATCTCGTGATAGATAAGAGACTGATCTTGATAACAAGCCCTCAGGCAGCATATAGCATTTCCTGATGGATACGAGCCAATTTACCCAGAAGTCCAAGGGTACGTATCATAGATATTGTTACGGAAGAGTGGGCCGATGGAAGGCCGGGAATGTGGATATGACATCATCACAGCACTGATACATTGATATTTGACCACAAATATAACAAAGATGAGAAAAACGCGGGCGAGTCCACCTTGTCATGGCAAGAAAAAACTGTGCCTACTACTGCTGTGAGGTGGACTGTGGATGAGACAGAACAGTGTCGCTTTCACGCGGGTGATGTGCGCTCCGCCTCGAAGTGAGTTGCTGGTTGGTTCTTTTCAATCTGTGTTTCAAGGGTTTATCCTTAATAATATACTCCGATATTTTACTTCTAAATTCTAATTTGATTATGGAGGAGGGTGTTAACCAATGCCTATACCAAGTGACCCTCGTTAATAAAATATCATCAAATATAGACATCAACCAGTCAGAGCACGCTTGATTTGGAAAGCATTTGAGTCACAATATTAATAATACTACGTTTCTACGCTCATAACAACTACGACCCCATGTGGAAGATATCCCGCCGGCAGAAAGATCGTGTCCTAGTTTGGGCTACCTGTGGTTGTTTTACTGACACAAAGCAGATCAAATTTTTTCAACCTGACGTAACCTCGCCTCCCTCTTGTTTAATTCCCTCGTTACCATAGAAACCAAAAACATGAGGTATTTGTGCGTTTTACTTTTCGTGCTAGCCACACCCATATCATATTGCCGGTAGCTGTCAAGTAGTCATAATGGTCCTCCAATAAACTTCCTGGTCAAGCCTTCCTGGAATCAAATGATTCTGTTTTCACCGCCGATCGAGAGCTTACTCGATAACAGATTTAATTCATACACGATTTGCTTAATATTTAGTAATAAAAAGGTGAAAAACAAACCCTGCACAAGTTTTTGTGGTGAAATCGAGCTTGTATTTGAACCTTTGAAGTGGTAACCTTTGATGGTCACTATATATAGACCAACCAGAATCTCTTTACAAGCTGAGTGAACTATTGCATGAACATCATTATCTACTGATCGATGGTTAGCATGGCATGGATGTCGACCATCTGGTCTATTACACAGTACTCTCTGCTGCGGATTGATGGCTTGGAAATAAACCAACTTGGTCGTATTAGACAGGTACTGTTTACTGGTCCGATGGTTAGCATGGCTTGGATGTTGACCATATGGTCTCGAATCTGGTCGTATTAGACAGGTACTGTTTACTGATCCGATGGATAGTATGGCCTGGAAATATACCATCGGTCGTAATAGACAGGTGCTGCTTACTGATCAATGGTAGCATGGTCTAGACATCTACTTATCGATGGTCGTATAAAACAGGTACATGGCCTGATTATCTGATCGTATTACACAGGCCTACAAGTGTCTTAATTTTAAATCATTTGTGAACTCCGTATTTTTGAGGGAGGACGTAAGTTAAATGACGTCGACTGGTTGTTTACACCGACGCAGTTTGTACAAGTTTACTCTCTAGGTGTTTTAGTCATGATCGATCAGTCAAAGATGGATCTATTACTAGTCTGGCTACCTGTGTGTTCTAAGCTCCTTGCACGATGCAAACTGGAGGAAGAAACGAATAAACCTCTCATTTCAAAAGAAGGGAAATATTTGCAACTCGGTTTTTCTCTGATTTCGGAGACGGTAAGAAAAGAGGTACGATACTATGATCAGTGAGTGATCAAGCACCAATCATGACAAACATGACGTATCTCATCTTGTATATCTTGTATTACGAAGTTAAGCGAAATAAAGAAATGAAGATAACCGATTTCTTAGCTTTCAGGTCTTTCAGGCCAAAAAAGTAAAGTAATGTGTAGGCAGCGAGGAAAATATTAAATGTATAAACTGACTTCCTGAAGAAGCTGTTGTCAGTGACGTTGGTTCGTTATACTGTAGTTCTTCAAAGCTATTATTTACTCAACAGCTTCCCTGACTGATACATGTACTTACCGGGAACAGTTCTTCAGTAGTTTTTCTCGGTTCTTCTTTTTTCTCGTCAACAAATTGATGATTCAACCGCTTGACATGTCTTTATAACAACAGCCTTCGTGGGGAGCTTCATTTGTATGCTGGAATCTCTCCAAGGCTATTACACAAGGTTACACAGCCCAGGTAGTGTAATGGTCGCTAGCTCATGTTACTGGATGGACTTGATGGATGGGGTGGAGGTCGTTTGCCGCATTCGAGGAGGGGGGGGGGGGGTAGGGTTTTTCTTGTCCTAAGAATAAACAATATTTTTATAGAAACAAGTAAGGATGTAAAACAACACCCTCCCGCCCGACCTATGAAGAGTATTCTGCTTTCAAGACTCAGGGTCAAAACAGTCAGATTACGTGTCTTTTGTCACACTGAGAGGTCCTAATTTGGATCAATATCATTTGTATCGCTTTCACATTCATTGATGCGGAATTCCTTGATTCGTTTTGGTGGTTTGAGAGGATATGCATGACGAAGGCTGCCGACCAAAAGATTGTCAATAGCCAAGAATATCATGACCCGGGCTCAAAGAGGAAAACTGAGACACGCAGGACAAGAAAAGCAAGAAGGGTTGACAAAAGATCAAGAAAAAGAAAGAAAATATGCAAAGAAGGAAAGGAAAAGAGAGAAGGGAAGGGAAGAGAAGGGAAGGAGCGAGGGTAAAGTTACCTGCGAGAGTTCTATTACTATTAAAGTTGACAGGATATTATGTATGTAAAGATCTCGTCTTGATAACAAGAACATTTGTTCGTGTTTTAATACATCGTTGCACATTTGAATGATCTCTTCCGGTAACTGTTAAGTTTGTTAATAAGATTATTCCTGCTGGTTCTCATATTCCAGGGGGGAGGGGCTGTGGAGGGAAATGGTGCTCGGAAACTGCTGTCAGAATGGCTTTGGTGTTATGTCATGGAAAGCAATACAACTGCATGTCTTGGTGTATAAGTTCAGTCGTACTGGGCCGCTGCCCTCGGCTAAGATCACTTGGCTATTAAGTTAAGGTAATTGAATCATGACAAAACCACTGCTATTCGACTTGTTCAGGTTGGTCTCGAGGTCAAGGAGGCTCAGAAAAGCAAAATATAAAAAAACTGACAAACTCTGCAAGGACCATAGGTTATAATCTTATAGAGACTGACCAAAACTGCAAAAATAAGAATTCAGTTTCCATGAGCGTTAAGTACTTGTTTATACGCAAGCCTAGTTGGGTTCAATCCTCTTTTATCTGCGTTTTATATTCAATATGTTTCAACTGTTCAACCAGGGCTTCATTCATGTGTAAGGACATTTTATTTCACCTCTGTAACTGGGGCACACACGGTGTATCGTTAGACGAACATACTGATCTATTGTTGTATATTGTTGGAGGGTATGGAACATTCCCATCGCTGCGTGTAAAACTTTTTATTTTCACTTTAAAATTGCACCCTGTGGCTTGGAGCCGTACTAATAGAAATGTGAGCCTGGCGATAATAGCCTTACCCCCACAAAGAAACCTACTTGGTGTGTATAGCACTTGATAGGTTACCGCCCGCCCGCCGGTTAGTACAACTGATCCAATAACAAAACTAATAGGATCAACTAGGTCGTGATTGTATGCCGGGTGGGGCCGGTCACCCTGCCAGACGAACAAAAGCGTTCTCCGATATAAAGGTCTAAACAATGGTCCAAAATAGGTGGGCCGGTAAGTACCCCCCCTCCTTAGAGACCTGCATGTTGAAAAGGTCAATACTAGTCAGTATCTAGCTAGTACAAAATCCACAATTTGATTTCCAGACTCAGGTGGTGAGACCCGTAACCCCCTCGTTTCGTTTCGTTCCGTTTCGTTCCGTTTCCCATCTTCCTTAATATAACCCTCTTGTTTTTCATACCTTATTATGGACCTTCCCAAGATAAATTTGTAAGACATGCATCGTTTTTCTGCCTTGTAAAAAAAACTTAATGTTGGGTGTGAAGCGGCCATTTTCTGTTTTTATCTTCTGCTTATCTAACCTTGATCATCATGGCAACCCTTAACTGTACCGATATATCAGATGAAACTCCAATAAGCGATAACTAAATTCCATGATATCCTGCTTTATCTTGTATATTGAGATAATAATCAACCCAGAAATCTAAACACACATCGGCCCAAGACCGTGGGAATTTGGCTGAAAAGAGCTCTTGGTTTTGCAGCACACCTCCCCCCTCATTCTAGCCCCAAATGAAACCCCCTTCTAAAGAAACTAAAACGAAAATGCGTAAATCTCTCTAATACCAACACCATAAACAATGAAATCGTGTTTGTTCGTTCCCGCCACGCAGTGTGAGTGTTAAGGCAGGCCATGAACAAACAACACGCATGTGTTTCGAGTAAACGTGTAAATGGTCATGTTCCTCGTCGATTGTAATCTCTATTTCTTGGCTGCCATGCATTACTCATCGAAATCACACCATTAACACATTATATTTCACTAGGTTATTTGTCTCGAATTCTTACCAACCTAAATTAGACCTGATAACTCCCTGGTTTGACCTGCAGCTGAAATGAGTACCTTCTGCAATTAAGATTAAAAGCAGCTTATCTTAACGTTCCCTTGGGAAAGTTGAACGACCGTTTTTACAAGGATTAGACAGGTGATGATGAACAACATGACTGACTTGAATCAGGTTGCTTCGTCATGATTTCAAACGGGTGCAGCTAGCTGTGAAATGTTCAAATCAATCATTTTACTTATTTTTCGAGTCACGTTCTTCCGTGTTGACAACAAACGCATTCTAGCTTTTCGACAGCTGAAGCTGTTGTGTCATAAGGTTGTCTTGGTGTGAGTGTTACTGCCAAAAAATAAAGTTTTACAGCGTAATGCTATTTTAATAACAACTTTCAAAGTGTAAAACGATGCCAATTGTTTTTAGTCGATGCGCGCAATGCATTGTTGTCCATATGACGTCACATTCGACACGACCACCTAGATGCTACATGTCGCTACATGTTACTTCCCTTCAAATATCAATGCGATAACAAAGGAACTAATACTTTATAAAACACTTTTTAATTTCACCTTTTTATTTTCGAGCCATAATAGGTTTATACGATACAAATTACTGAAATAAATACAGCTTATTTTGTGACAAATTCTACTAACCTACCCCTCCCTGGGTAAAAAACCCAATCCCACCCCCCCCCCCCCCCCCATTCACATTGTCGTATACATAATTCCCAGTCAAGCAAAGGAGCATAAAAACTAAACGAATTTTAGTCATGTGATAGTATTACAAAATCAGTCCACCTTACGGTCCTGTTGTACGTATGAATGGCAGTTGCCGTATCGTGATTTGAAAAACATTTAATATTAGTAAATAAGAGCATCGAGTGTAAGATCGTATTTTGTGGCGCAGTTCTTACTCTTTTATCCTCCTATTTGAAATCAAATTAAAACCATACCGTTTTCCAACGTGTTCCACCCATGTTATTATTGTGATCCAAAATGACGCAACATTTCTATCGCATTCCTTAGTAAAGTCCCATAGTACCACGCGGTCAATTTTATTCTCAGTCTTCCCGGCTATACGAACTTTGGAAATTCTATATTACCTAACTATATAAAACCGTTGAAATCATGCTTTCAATTCAGGGATATTTGAGTACAGATCGAGTGAATTGGGGTTAGACAAAGCACCTCTGTTTGTAACTGTTTCTCCAGATAGAATTTTCTTGACCGCCACCTCTACTTTCTTTCCACTTGTAGTGTACGGGATTTCTTTGGTTTCTAAGATGACTGCTGGCACGTGACGGGCAGACAACTGGCCCCGTATTGATGTCTTGGTCCTGGTAAGTAGCTTGTCTGATAACCTAATATATAATACGAGACATGAGAAAAAACATTTGCACTGTATGCGCACTCTACGGACCCCAGAGCTCTGTCACTCTTTCTGCGCATGCTCGACGAAATGGAGTTTCGTTGAACAAGCGCAGTCAGAATAAAAGGGTTCTGTTGTCGAGAGCAGCAAATAGCTCATTCCCGAGATATGTTGCTTGTTACGCAAAAAGTTTTCAGTACGAGGCTTCTTGCTAAATTAAATTGATTCTCTTCTCCTGTCACGAATCACTGAGCATTATGCATGAAGCTTCACAATGAAACTTTTTACGTGACAAGCGAAGCATATCTCAATCTCATTCAGAGCCTGCATAGGAAATGCACGCATGCGCAGACGTTGCTCTTCGATGCCAGCACTGGAGGACTGAGTACGAGCTATATGACAAGCTGGATCTTACCTTACACCGCTGACCAGTTTAAGAAAAAGAACCACCCTCTCGCCATCAGGTGTCTGCTGACCCACGCACAGACTGTCTTCTACTTCATCGAATCGTTCCACTGACAACAAAACAACATAATTTTTTATTCATCTCTTGGTATCGGTATAGGAGGATTTGACGTCAGCCATGTTGTGGGACACTAAAACAATCAGTTGAAATCTTTATCCTTTGGATCGGACAAAGTTTCTTTACATGCAAAGACTATATTTCATTGTTACTGCTCCCCGCAACATGAAATATAGATATATACATACCTATGTTATAGATTTCCGCACTACCAAAACGAACACCATTTGGATTAAGTGTCCCGTCACTGTTAAAACGAACAACGCAAAGTGAGTATCCTGTGAGAAGAGACATTGCATTTTGGAGTGAGGTTAACCAACCCTTACTGTACCTCCCAGCCCAGCCCCTTCAATATGGGTATGACGGGCAGGATCTCCCACAAGAACTGAAGAAATTAATTACCTTCTTCCAAGCATCAAAATTCCACCAGTCTCCGAATTAATGGAACAGAAATCTCCGTGTGACCAGATACCTAACGAGACATGAGAGAGCCATTAAAGTGTCACTGTCAAACTGTTACATCATGCATAACTATTATTATCATCATTTTATCATCATGTACCATCATTCATCATCATGCGTCATCATGTACTTATACCATCATCATCAGTGTACCATTATCATGTATCATCATCATGTATCATCATCATAATCATCATAATCATCATGTACCATCATCATCATGTACCATCATGTATCATCATAATCATGTATCATCATCATCATGTATCATCATCATGTATCATCATAATCATGTATCATCATCATAATGTACCATCATCATATATCATCATAATCATCTATCATCATCATGTACCATCATCATAATCATGTATCATCATCATCATGTACCATCATCATCATGTATCATCATACTATCATCATGTATCATCATCATCATAATCATCATGTACCATCATCATCATGTATCCTCATAATCACAATGTTCCATCATCAGCATATAGAGCACATATTCAATGTGGATATAGGAATGCACTTTTACTTTAAGCCCAGATATTTTTAGCACGTTGTAGTCATTATTCATCGTTAAAGGCATATATATTTCGCGAAGGTCGGGTTGTTCATTTCAATCAACACTATACTGGTCTGTGCTGCAAGGAACTCGTAACCTTTTCGATGTGTTGTTGAATTAACAAGGATTTAAAGATGATTTAATGGTTTATATAGCACCCTTTCTATATGTATATAATCAAAGGTACTTTACAATCATGAGAGGTGGTTAGTATGAGATGTAGATACTGAGGGTGGTCACTGCCAGGGTTTCTTTACGTCCTCAGTGGTTTTTTTACATCCTTCCGATATTGGTTAGTGATGAAGTGTGGAGAGACGGGACCGCCATTTATAATAAAGTGGTCATCCGAGCCACTTGAAAATCTTACCGTTTATAGATGTAATTACAAAGGCAGCACTTTCTCCTCAGTTATTTTAAGACCCTGAGTGTTGGTCCGGCCGGGACTCCAACCACGACCTCCCGCACGAAAGTCCGGTGCTCAACCAACTGAGCCAACCGGCGGCGGTTGTGTACAAAGAAAGAAAGGCCAGCTCGATAAACTGTGAATATTTCACTCGGCGTACTGTATGTAACACGTACTGCAACAGGGTTGTCTGTTGCTCTTACGATTCAGTATTGCTGCGTTCGTTTCAGCACTGATGTTGATATCTCAGTTTATTGGCCTTTATTAAGAGCACTCTCAGATCATTATCAGTAAGACACAACTGAAGACACATTGGAAATTAGATTAGAGTGAATAGACTGGGATGACAAGACCATTAGTTATAGTTATTCTGTGACGAAAGATTTCTCTATTACCCGTCCAACATTCCCTTCACCTATAAACATCTATTAACACTTTGACCGCTACATTGATAACTGTGGTAAATGATGCACAGATTTTCAATCTAGAAATTCGGCCAATTAAATCGCGTCTAATTTTGAACACAACTTCTATGTCACATAAAACAGATTTAATAGAATGAAAAATATTCTTCATAGTAGAATAGCATTAGAGAAATGATACTTACTCGTTTGTCTCATGATTGAGTGTCATTTGTAGAGCACTGCGACGTTTCGACTGCAAGCTGCTAGTCGTGCCTCTTACTATATACCGCTCGTCGGATCATCTGCGCTGTGGTTAAAAGACGCACCATCCAGTCAACACCATCGCCTGATGAAGACTAGTAGCTTGCAGTCAAAACGTCGCGGTCCATTACAAATTACCCTCAATCCCGAGACAAACGAATAAGTATCATTTCTTTAAAACAGATTATTATGGTATCACTGTCACAAAATCAACTGCGGTGTGTGACTGTTATGGCGTGGAAGTGACGTCATGTGTTGAACCAATCAGAACGAGCGAGTGAAAACTGCTCGCATCCAATCAAAACGCTCGGGCGTTCAGAGTGAAAAAGTTTATTAATCAGTGACGCACTAAGAAGGTCTGCCGGCTCACTCACCTGAGAACTTAGTAAAATAGGCTTTCTTGTACTTGAGTCCATTAGGATCATTCCAAAAGCTTGTTGGCATACAAGGGAAGGGTTTAGTGCACACAAGATCACCGCTTTGATCCATGACTGGTTCACCTGCAACACATCAATAATAGGGGATAATAGGTAACAATAGATCACAACCCACAGTACACGGTCACCGTAACAAAATAATGACATCCAATCAAAGGGCGCTGCAGCACCGTCCATCAACCAATCAAAACCAAGTGATTTTGTAGTCAGTTACAACTTGTTCTTTTAAGGCCATTTACCATGTTTACACGGCGGTATTACTCAAGACTGTTGCGCGCAACATACTGGCGACACGGATTGCTTCGAAGTCAACCGTACAACTGTCTTACGACTGAGAAGAAAGTATAGAGTGTGGAATGTATACCTTTGTCGTTCCAACTCTCCACGGCCATACCCAGATTTCTTGTCTGGATCTCACCCCGGTATACTGGTACCGTGCAGTTTTGTCCAGCAAAACACGAGATGATATCCGTACCCCCTGAACATGACAAACAAATGATATACAAGACAATAAGGTTCATACACACACACACACACACCTTCTCTCCCTGTGTAGTACTCGGTGCTGTTTAGTGAGGCTGTATAAATCCTACATGAGAGGAAAGTCACTTGGGATTGAAGTGTGAAACCATCGCTTAAAAGGCAGAGCCATGCTAACCGACTCAAGCCACTTATGTGGACTGTACTATGTAATAACCTGTGCCATGGAGTAAATACCCAATAGAATGTGCTCCCTTTACATATAAATCACAGGCTGCGTATGACATACGTAAAGTTGGGAAGTTTGGAAGGTAAATCTGTTCTGACCTGATATTGATCCTAAAAGTAAATCATCCTTGATGTGTTCATACACATAGTCATAACTTGTTGGTTTGAGTGGTGATCCAGTTGATAGCATGGTGTGTAGGGTGGAGAGATTATGGGTTTTCTCTGAAAACAAACAAACAAAATATTAATACTGGTGAATCATTACTTATTCGGAAGGAGATCTGGTAAGTGATGTAACCATCTTGCAATAGAAACAAAAATAACTAATAACAGGGGCGGATCCAGCGGAGGGGTGCAGGGGTTACTTGCAGACTTACTTGGATGTACACCCTTAGCTTCAATAGCTTGTAGCCACTTGGCTCCTGTCCCTAGTATGGTAATACTGAAAAGGACAAAACAGGATCACTTACACTCCTCTATCAAAACCAGTACTATTTCTTTTATTCTCATCTGCCTAACGTTGAGCAGACTTTTCGAGGACTTTCCAATCACAGTGCTTGGTCATGATAGTGTTACCACAGCACTTTATTTCCGGAAAGTAAATGGATTGGGGTGAATTACCCTATTAGTACATTGCTTGTGAGTGGACTGACAAGAAGACAATATGTGTGTTTGTTTCAATGTCTAATTTCTTTCAATGAGTTTTACTTACCCAATCTGGTCTACCAGATCCCAGAGGACATTTGGATGAGGAATGAATGGTGACCCATCAAAGAGGACAAGAGAAGCCCCTACAGCTAGTGCTGACACTAACCAGTTCCACATCATCCAGCCAGTCTGAAGGGAATATAGTAAAGCACATTAGAATATGACAAGATGATATAAAAACAGGGAAGGGCAGAGAACAAGACAAGAGAAGGAACAATGAAGAGAAAGGGAACAATTAAGTATATGTTATTAACAGTGGAGAGAAAAAAATGCTAAAACTGGCTTAATCTGAATTCTAGCCAAGCAGGGCAATAGAGGTATGTTTTCTCAAAGGGCAGCTAAGATTTCTTTACTTTATTTCACATTTTGACGATTTTATTGAGGTTTTTTAATAGATCCCCATACATTCTCTTATAATATGACACCACAGAAACCCAGCTTGGGCTACCTGTGGTCCATTCAAAGTATAGATGTCTAACCGTGGTATAGTAGATGATGATGTCATCTTTAGTCATGTTGCCATGAAGAATGTGTTCCTTCAAGTGTTGAATCAATGTCCCCTAAACAAACATACCGGTAAGTATAAAGAGTTTAAATAAACAGCATCATCTCTAACCTTACTGCAAGTACTTCATTATTATACTAGATATTCAAAGGTGGCTGGACATGACATGTATCTGTCTTGGACCAAGGGTTGTACAGTGGACTCATACTATTCATCTAAAAATAATGGAGGAACGGGAGGGAAGGGAGTATTTTGTACTTACCCCTACTGAATGAACCATACACTTAGGTGGACCAGTTGTACCAGATGAGTACATGATGAACAGGGGATGGTTGAAGGGAACCTGTTCGAACTCTAGTTTTGGTGAGTCATCTGCAAACTTTACAAAGTCTGAAAGAAATATACTGAAAAAGAGAAGGAAAAAAGTAAGAAATATTACTGCAACAGTAATTTTGAGATGATTCCCAAATAAATGAAATAACAGAAGATGGATTACCATCTGTTTACCTGTTTGGAATGTGAGATATCTCAATCTCATCCCAAGCATCAACAAATGGAAAGACAACAACTTTTTCTAGTTGAGGAAGACCTGAAATAAACCACCAACCAAACTTAACACGACACATCAGCGCTTATCCAAATGGACCACTTCTGTACTGGTGGCATGGCTACGACAATGATGCAACAACATGAACCTTCTCTCACAGGAAGGGCAGAGGGGGACTGGAATTTCTAAGCGATTATAGGGAGGGAGTCTAAGAAGTGCATAGATAGTTCATTCACTGGAGCCTAAATCCTTGTTGTGGTGAAGTCAATCATAGTCATGTATCATATGTTACCTTGTACAACTCTGGCTAGTTTTTCTAGATGATTGTGGATTTTGCTGTTGTATCTCACAGCATTAACTGAAAAGATGATCTTTGGTTTGATCTGTGTGAAACGATCCAGCACTCCCTACAAACAAACAAATATATGTATTGTCTTTCCTTGGTGCATGCTAATAATTAAAACAGCAATAATTTGAAACATTTGACTTACAGTGACACCAAAGTCAGGAGAGGTAGAGCTCCATATTGCACCTATACTGGCAGTAGCAAGCATTGCCTCAATGGCCAAAGCACAGTTAGGGATATAGCCTGAAAAAATATGTGATCAATTTGTTAAACAATAGAACAGTGCTTACAAAAAGAGATATTGAGTTGAACAATACCATTCAAGTACACCTGCCATAATCACTACAGTCCTTAGGTCTGATACACTAATACTGCACATGGTGCCTCTACCAAGTGCACATCCTTCATTAAACCAACAGCTAGTTTCACTGTCCTTAAATGTTTTTCCAACAAATCTCTATTCAGCAGACACCCTCTACCCAAAGGTGTCAGTTTAATACATGTACCGCTGTACTGTTGCTGTACAAGGTGTAGTACGTGTCTCCACAGGTATCCAGGATGTGTCGCATGACACATAATAGTCTGCTTACCTACAACTCTATCTCCTTTCTTGATGCCAAGGTTCCGCAGGGCTGAAGCCAATACAGCAACATTTTGCCTCAGTTTGTTGAATGTAATTGTATTAACTTGCTGGCCCTCACCTGTACTCAATGGAAAAAAATATTTGCTCAATTTGTTTTGATGCTGAGCCTTTCTTTCATGAGAAATTTTTTTAATGATATTTGCAAAAGTCTACATGGTTCCCTTTTTCCCCGCAGAAAACTAGCCAATGATATATATATATATATATATACTGCCAACTGTTAATGATTGCTTATGAGATAATAGCCAATTTCTAAGAATGTCATGACTAAGGGCATCATAATGAGGCTTCTTGGGAAGATACACCTTGTGGTGTGAAAAATATAAAGGTTTCCTTGTTATATTGTTCAGTCGCCTTTCAAAGACAAAACTCCTCAAGAATGCTTTTCTATTTTGCTCTACCAAGGGTATCTTCACATGATCCTCACTATGATACACTTGGTCATGACATCTTAAATATGGGGTATTCTTATTAGAGCATGATTTCAAACTTTATTACCTGCAGTATATAAGGCAACCTTATCTCCATCAAACTGCAATAGGTTCTCGGCATAGTTAAGCCTTGCTCCAGTAAACCATTCAGGGATTTCTTCCATTGGTTTTAATGTATCTACAACCTAAAAAAAATCAGTTTGTTACTCAAGTAATTATTGAACCTAAAAAAATGTAAGTTGTTGTTAGGTGGGTTTAAAGGATTGAATGAAGTAGGGCCCCTCTCTCCCTCATTTCAACATATTTTCAATAACTCACTAAACTCATAAATTGAATCCCTTAGGGTGTTGACTGTTGCAGTCATTACAGCAAAAACAAGTCTGAAGAGTGATACTTTGCACAACAAAGTGATGATAATCTAACTCGTAGTTCTCAATGTTGAATTTCCTGATAATGAAGCTATAAATCAAGGGCACAAAAGACTGGATGCAAGCTTAGCTTATTAACAAACATATTATAAGATGCATGTCTACCTCCTGGTAAGTCTCTGAATGAACAATATTAGAAAAGCTCCAAAAGCTTTCCCAGAAGCTTGGATGATTTTCTACACTCCACTCCCATAGTTCCTGGTATGTTTCTAGAATGACACAAATGTTGATATATATTAATTTAAAAAATCAAATAAACTAGTAACATTGAAATAGTGTATAAAAAAAAAGCTTTGGATATACATGACTGGATGTACTGTAGTGCATGAAATGAGAGGGAAGAAATTTAAGTGTGTTATAGATTCAGTTCTATTAATTTTTCACTAAAATGAAACCTGTTTTCAATTTATATACCAAATATAATGCCATTTTGAAATCATTGGCAAATAATTAGACATCTTTAAAAATATTTTTTTCATAATTGAGTATTTTTCCTTTTTTATACAAATAAGTTGATGCATAAAATTTATATTATTATGAGCTTTTTGGGAAATAAGTGGTTTACAAGATCAAAGAAAACCAAAAATATAGTTTTGTTTAATGAGAGAGGTAAGATGGGGGTGTGTAGGGGGAGTGTTCACTGCATGCAACTGGTTAAAGTAAATACATTTCATTAACTTTCAGATTTCATTCATAAACTTCGAACGCTTTGCCAAAAAATGCGAATAAACCATGAAAATCATTAAATATTGTATTGATAAGCTTGTTGTTTCTGGGATATTCTTATAGCAATAAAGAAAATATGCTAAGAAAGCGGAAAACTTGAAGCAGGTCTCTAGTTATTACATCATTTCGTAACACAACCAGCTGTTCTAGAAAAAGAAAACGCTTCAGAAAAGACACCAAAAATAAAAATAACGCACAAAAACACTTCTAAAACGTTCATTAATTTTGATAAGATTCCGTTATATTTGTAGTATTTTTAGCTGATAAAAAAAACCAAATGTTTCGAGCTTTAAAACTCACCAAGATTCAAGCCATAATTTTGGTTGACTTGTTTACGAAATGCATCCATGTTCGTAGGATCTTCAGTTTTTGGACTCCACATCAGCCTGGGTTTCTCGTCTCTGACAGACGCCATCATCACTATTTGAACTCCTTTGATTGTTGTTCCTTTGTGGTTTTGAGGGTTATTCTCGCTAGATCAGCAGAATACACAACGCATCTTGTCAAACCGAACTGACTTTCTTTCTTAGCAACGCTTCAGTGGTCAAGGGAATTTTGCAATTTTCGCGCCACGTCACACGATCCCCTGAGTAAAGAACTGCATTAAATTTTAAATGTAGATCACCCTCTTAACTCTCTAAATTAGTAAAATGAGGTTACAATAAAGTAATAAAGTCAGGAAATTAACAAAGTATACAGCTGGGTAATCAACTTTTGACTCATCGGATGACACATGGGGTGAGGTATACACCCAGCACGGGTGGGGACGAGATAGATTATATCAATTCTAAATTTTTCCTTCTAATATGAACGTAATTTTATATTCTATCAAAATCATACGAAAAAATATTATGATTGTTTTGACGGTTTCTGAATTTGTTCTTTATATGTTTTGCGTTATAAGTTATTCGGGCATTGAATAAATCCTCAACTTATCCTCCCCTCCCTTATATCAAAAATAGGTCTTCCAGTCTCTCTCCTCTCTAGTTCACTAATAAATATGGCGGCCAGAATTATAAGCTTGGAAAACTGCCTTGAAAAGCACATTCCAGCAGAGGAATTGAAGGAAGTCAAACGAATACTATACGGGAAACCTGCTAGGTGAGGCTCTATAGTATGTTTTCTGAGTTCATAAACTTTTTAAATTTATGTGGGGTGTGCATGCATGTGAAGGCTGAATATGAATAGTGTTTCACTAACTGGGTCTCCGCTATACAACACACTGTACCTCGTATCTTACATGAGGAACTTCTCGTACATCAAAACGGGATTGAATAGTTATATTAGCTACCTGCAAGAATGCTAATTATTGTAGATATGCAGATATACTCGGTTACTTTTGTCATATAATTAGGTTAAAAAGCTTAAAGTATAAAGCTTACAGTCATTCAGTCATAAGATAATAATGGCTGTCTTCCTTCAGTGGACAGTTCTATAGGTATTCTCCTAAATAATATAAAGAAATCTTGAATAGAATAAAGTGACCCATCAATGGTGCACAATATATGCCCCCTAGCACTTACTAAGTATGCTAGACAAATCACATTTCATGAGTAAAACAGCCAATCAAAATGATAGAAAACATGGTTACAGAAAGGCATGTACATGGCACTGAGCTTTTCACAGTCATATGAAAGCTGCTCTAATAAGAAATTATGTCCCTTTCTTTGTAATCAATTTCTGTACAATATGGTTTCGCTGTTATACCAGTAATCATTTTGTCTTGTAATATTTTTTAAGTTCATCAGAGACAGGCAGCAGCTAGGCAGACAGTATTACATGTACAGTCAATACATTAACATCAACATTTCATGTGATAGTCCACTAAATCTACCAGAAGAGGCTGTGAGGTTTGCTAAAAGCCATGATTTTGAGCTTGCTGGTTACAAGATGGAGGCTGCACCTGAACAGCTACGGCAACCAAGAATAGTATGTATTGGAGCTGTGCAAAACAAGATTGTAGCACCAACTAATGCTCCAATAGCAAAACAGGTATCTGTCAAGATTTGTTAGAAACCATAATAATATGTGGGTTTGTTTGTCAGCACAATGAGATATCAATATTACTCCAAAAGTCTGAGTACGAATGATGGATGTATTTACTTTTAGCGAGAAGCCCTTCATGCCAGAATTAAAGAAATGGTAGAAACTGCTGCTCTCTGTGGAGTCAATGTCATGTGCTTCCAAGAATGCTGGAGTAAGTACTTTATTATGCTTCCATTCAGCATACTTTTGTGTATTTATCACATGGAGCAGTTCACAAGCCATTTCATAATTAAGATCTATAAAAGACACTAGCCTTCCTTATCATGAACCCAGCAGTAAAAACAAACAAAAAATGGGATCCATTTTATACCTTGGGGGTTTGCAACAAAGCCCAAGTAATAATCCTTATCTCTTATGCGGTTTCAGCTATGCCATTTGCCTTTTGCACTCGAGAGAAGCTGCCATGGACAGAGTTTGCAGAATCAGCAACTGATGGTCCAACTATTAACTTCTGTCAAGAGGTAAATACTGCTTTCTGTGAGCATATGTTGTCACTATATTTGTTAACCTAATTCCTTGTTACCATGGTGACTAATATCACAGCTCGCCAAGCAGCATAACATGGTAATTATCTCACCTATACTGGAACGAGATGTTGATCAGCGTGAGATACTATGGAATACATCAGGTATGAGTTCTAAACACATAATATATTCCCAACCTTCAAAACACCTTAGGGAAAACCCCAGCCATTGTTTCACATAATATATTCCCAACCTTCAAAACACCTTAGGGAAAACCCCAGCCATTGTTTCACATAATATATTCCCAACCTTCAAAACACCTTAGGGAAAACCCCAGCCATTGTTTCATGTGGAAGATTCTATGTGACCCACACCACCAAAAGGAAAATCAGTGAAGGCTACTACTACTAGTCTTATTCAAACAATCAAACCAACTCTTAATAAACAAAATAATTATGTGCTTCATTGCCAATCTTTTCCCTTTGGGAGTTACCTAATATATATTCCTGAACAAACTCAAACTCGGCATTCATCCTGAGGATGACATTCATGAACATATTTTATTATTTTTGACTTTTACTTTTGCTTATACATATATATTTTTTTGCATAATATATTATTGCATAGTTCAGACTTTATTAGTCTCTGACACTTGTTTCATGGGCCAATAAACAGAGAACAAAAAGAAACCCTTGAACATAGTTAGTTCCCCTTTACTAACTATGCCTTGAATTAACAAACATGTGATGCTGAGACCTGAAATCAAACCTGAAACTCTTGAGGTAGGATGAAGAAAATGGGCTATAATATTATGGTAACGATTCCTTGTTTGTTTGTAGTGGTTATATCCAACACTGGTGACATCATAGGCAAGACAAGGAAGAATCATATCCCTAGAGTGGGGGACTTCAACGAGGTAATCAAGTGACCTTAAAATGTCCTTGTTAAGGGAAGCATGGGTGGTGTACCGATGAGAGTGCTCACCTCTCACCAATGCAACCTGAGTTTGAGTCCTGACAGGCTCGGTGTTGTTTGTGAATAGAGTTGTTTGTTGGGTATCTCCTGTGCTTTAAGGGTTTTTCTTTGGGTTCTCTGGTAATTTCCTCCCTCCACAAAAATCTACTCCTAAATTCTAATTTGATCTATCGGTTGCCTTGTGATTGGGTCCTTGAGTCCTTGATTGGGTCCCTGTAAGGCTTTCCGTCCACCTCAGATTGGTAAAGTTGGTAGAATTTTTTAGATTTTTTAAGTGAGCAGTATTTATTAAATATCGGAATAAGGGCCAGGCAGGGTTTTGGGGTTATCCTTAATCCAAACACCCGTAACAACCCCCCCCCCCCTCCCCAGAGAGGTTTGACTGTATTGTTGATCGTCTCTAGTGTTTTCTTGTAGTCCACATATTACATGGAAGGGAACATGGGACACCCAGTGTTTCAGACACCGTTTGGTATGTACATTACATTTATATGACAGTGTCACATATGCTACAAACTTGACCACCCAAATGGACTTTTTTACATGATAATCAATCAGATATCTTTAAAATGGCTGTGACACAGGCGACAAATGGCCATGTCAACAAATATCAGATGGTGAGTGGACAGGACATCTGGCATGGTGATCTTGCATTTTAACTACATTTTCCCACTTTCTGGTTGACTAACATGTAAAAACGTTTAGTAGGTGGTCACAGTTGCACTTTTAATCAGTTATGAGTCATTAAATTATTTGCTTTCAGCCTTTGGGTTTGATGCTAAGTTTGGATTTTTTTTTCTCCAAAAAGGTCGTATAGGAGTTAGTATTTGCTATGCTCGGCATCATCCACTGAACTGGTTGATGTTTGGTATCAATGGTGCAGAGATTGTGTTTAATCCATCAGCAACAGTTGGTGCCTTAAGGTATGAACTACCTTGGAAGATAATATTTGATGTTAGTGCATAAAACCTTCCATTTCACATCTTTAATAATCAATTTTATTTATTCTATTCAGTGAACCAATGTGGCCTATTGAAGCAAGAAATGCTGCAATCGCAAACTCCTACTTCACTGTGGCCATCAACAGGGTTGGAACTGTAAGTTAATATATGCATTCCTCCACCTTCCACCAGGGGGTTTGATGTAGTTAACCTTCCTGCTATTCCCTATGAAGGACCTGCTAAAATACCCTCCCCTTCCCTTGGAATTACCATACCTTTTTGTGGTATGAAGACAGCAATCTTGCATATTTATTTGCAGCTAATTAGAAAATAAAGAATCTTTAACAAGCTGTGGTTCCTTTTCAGGAATCATTTGAACATGAGTTTACTTCAGGTGATGGGAAACCAGGTAATAATGATGATGATAATGTGTATGACGGGAATTGCTCTCATACGCTATAGCTGGGCCCAATTTATCAGTATTATATACAACCAAACTTAGATGTGTGCTATTCATACTTTTTTTGGCAGCTCACAAAGATTTTGGAGAGTTTTATGGTAAGCTTAAATCTCTTTTAATTTATTCCTGATATTTTTTTCACTAATATGGACAATGTATAATTTTGCAGTAGGTAGACATTATTCATCAATTCTTGATGTTCATTTTAGGTTCTTCTTATGTTGCTGCCCCTGATGGAAGTCGTACTCCTGTAAGTCTCTGAAAATGCCAGCTTTTGTACACCTTCCTTCTAGTTGTAAATTATCAAGTCAATTCCATGCCCTTAAAATTAATTTTATTTATTTTGATATCATTACAATTATCACTATCATCATCATCATCATCATCATCATCATTTTTATTATTGTGACAGGGATTGTCGAGAACCAGAGATGGACTTTTGGTGACAGAAGTGGACTTGAACTTGTGCCGTCAAATTAAAGATAAATGGGGATTCCCAGTAAGTAGTTGTATTGTTTAGTATGGTCATTGTTTACAACCATGGGAGGGAAAATACAGTAGGACATTCAGAACCAGGAGTGTTGAACTGGTACCGGGGGGGGGGGGGGGTACTTTGGGGCATTACATATGGGGATGCTCCACCCAGACTCTCCACCCATTATTCTCTTATATACCAAATTTCAGCAAAAAGGAAACCCTTTCATATACCTTTGAAAAAAAGCTACCCCTTTTCTACACCAAAACTCACAAATTCCCAACCCTTTTCTATACCTGCGGCCTGAAAAAGGTGCCCTTTTGGGCAGAGCATCCTTGTATAGTCCATTATATAGAGAGAGAGAGCACCCCCTGGGGACTGGTACCCAAATTATGCTAAGTAAAAAGGCATGCACGCCAGCCCAGTGACCAGATTGTATATTTAATACATTTGTTTTCTCATGTCAGATGACATCAAGGCTTGACATGTATGCTAACCTTTTGACTGATGCCGTTCAACATGACTACAAGCCTCTGGTTGTTAATCAAGAACAGAAAAAAGCATGACTGTTGACTAAAAACTGTCTTTAGTAACCTTCCTTTCACCTCAAGAATGTGTAGTTTTGTTTGAAAAGAAAACAAGCTATAACATTCCTACATGTGACAAGGATACTCAGTTAAATATGAAGAGTAATCTAGTACTAACTTATTGGTTCCTGGAGAAT
The DNA here is from genome assembly GCA_023349425.1 of Anthopleura sola. NCBI lineage: Eukaryota > Metazoa > Cnidaria > Anthozoa > Actiniaria > Actiniidae > Anthopleura > Anthopleura sola. The sequence continues at coordinate 6,737,612 of JALHLI010000014.1, read as the reverse complement.
ATGGTAAAATGGTTTCTTAGCGTATTAGTACTGTAGTCACTTTTATCTGTTATATTTGTAATAGTGTTTTGCTGAAGCAATCATTTATGACCGCATTTGGACCAGGCATTTTTATTACAAATAAAGAAATACTTTCGTAACGACAAAACTACCAATAATATTGCCTCTGTCACCTCTGTTGTTTATACGCTCCCCTCCCCTCCCCTCCCTAAGTATTTTTCCTGGATCGTGAACGCAAAGCATTTTGGGTAAGACTCAAGTTACCAAGGCGATACAAGATGGCGAACGGATTGATTCGAAGTTCAAGAAAAACTCCAACAAAGTTCGATTTACACGGATATCAAGCTACATTTGAAAGCGATGGAACTCCTTGCTGTTTATTATGGACTGTAGAAGATGTGGCTGATTGGATTGAGTACTTGGGATTCAGCCAATATCGGGTAGGAAGTAGTGTATTGTTTATTTCACTTTATCTGACACTTCAAATTAATTAAGCTTAGACTTACCCAATTTATCACCGAACAAAAATTATTACTGCAAATTCTACTTCATTATTGGAATATAAAGAGGTTTTGTTCCCGTTGTGTTAGTCTTTTTCAATGTCACAGCAGGAATTTATGAAAACAAATTACGAGAAAACGTGTTACTAATGGTTACGATAAAACAGCTGTTCAGCTTGCTTTGGAATTTTTGTTTTTCTTGGCTCTACAATTTCCTTTTTGAGACCATTTTTTTCAAACTTGAAGATTTCGTATTCTTGAACTGTAAAGTTTAATGTTACTTATCAAACTTTCTATCTATAGAGGCCATTTGCGGATAATCTTATTAATGGACGGAAACTCGTAGAAATAGATGCGTCAGCGTTGCCAAAAATCGGAATAAACGACTTTGAAGACATCAAGGTAAATCACATAGTACAATTAAAATTTGTTACTTGGTTGATATTATGAGCCCATGTTCTCAGTTAGAGTGGTTTTCATAAACTCATGAAATACACTTTAGCATATTTAGCGCTACTAATTCTGTTGTTTTCTATGACTATTGCACTCTAATTAGTACACTTTGTTTCACGGGTTAATGAGAACCACTCTAACACACAAGGTGCATCCTGGCCTAGCTTGGGATACTAACGTTCCAGCTAACTTTACCACTATTTAGTTCATTGCAAGGAAGATACGGGAAGCCCTTGGAATAGAAGAACCTTTCTGGAACAGAAGCATATCATTACGTTACAGAGAGTTGCTTGGATTATTCCTGGAAAGAAAGAGTAAAACTGGGGTGGAATCAGATGCTTTAACATTTGAGGACTTTATTCATGAGTTAGAAAGAGAAGAAAGATCTAAAAGAAAAGACAGTAAACAAACAAAGAGATAGCAACAAGCATTGAAGAAAACAATAAAAGATAATGGTTACCAATAGGATATTTGTTACTAACAGATCATTTGACCCTACCCCACTTAAAATGAGCAGTCAAAATGAACACCAGAAATGAAATTAAAAAAACAAAAGAAATTAAGAAAACAAGTGGTGTCATTCCAATTAAGAAAACTTAGTCTTCCAATGAAGGTGAGCCCCTTTTCCTGCCATTTGTCTGGAAAAACCACTAGCAAATGAATTTCACTGTTGATAATATATTTACTGCGATTCTCATTGGAATTTGGTTTTTCGCTGCCGCCAGTCAAAAACATAAAAGGTACCGACTGATTAGTTTTGATTGACGGCAGCGAAAAACCAATTTCACAACAAGCCATTGAAATGTCTGAGTTCACAGAATATTGAGAATCGCAGTAAAGCCATTTGTCTTAGGAAGAGGAAAGAACTTGGCTTGGTTGGCATTGCAATGCATTGTGACTGTTTTAGGGGACAAAATAGAAGCCATCTTTGAAATGTCTCCTAAAACTGTTCTACAATCCACTGTAATGCCAACCTGACTCAGATCTTTCCTCAACCTCAGAATATAGGCTGAAACTTTGTCTTGTTACTAAATATAGAGGTGCTTGTTATTTGTGGGTAGTTTCAGGTGACAACATTTTGTAGTAAAATCCTTACGAATAAAATAAAGTAATCCTGTTTGCAGTTTGTTTATCAACCAACTTTCAACCATAAAATTTTATTTTGTAGAAAATGGTCTTATAAGGCCTTACATCTTGTTCTAGTTACTTCAATAAGAAATTAAATAAACACTTTACTATTTCATTTGTTTTCTAAGCTAGGAATGCCACACTAGATGTTGTACAGATTTCTGAGACATATCAAAAGGAATATTAATGAAAAGGAATTATTCCTACTAAAATAATTAGTCAGTTGTGAAAAACGTTCAAGCAACAGCAGTCTCAAATAGGTTTGACTTCCTGGAAATCAGTCAAGATGGAAATAATATTGTTAACTACTGAATATACAGTACAATGGACTACGTGTGGCTGTTCATTTGGTGTACGATTGTAAACTGTTCTTTATCATTTACATTTTTTGCAGTATAGATAGAATTCTAGATCTTCATCTCAGACAAATACCAACTCTCTTTTCTTCCTATCAGTACGCATCAACTTGTTTTTGTGTTTAGATATCCTCATCGTCCTCATCAGGAAGGGCTGTGTTCTGGGCTTCTTGTAAGTCTTGCTCATATTTAGCAGCCAAATTAGGGTCCATATTGACAGATGGAGGTTCAAGGGCTGGCATCTCAATAATTTCCAGGTTAGGATCGCCAACAAGCTTCTTGGCTAGCCACAAGAATGGTTTTTCAAAATTGTAGTTGCTTTTGGCACTAATATCATAGTACTGTGAAAACAATAAAGGTTGTTAGTCATTTCCAAAATCCCTTGAAAGTTTTTTTAATCTTATATTCAAACAATGAGAAAAAGGAGTCCAAAAACTTGGAGGTGTTTGAATAGAGGATGAAACACTCTTACATGTGTTTGGCATGACCTTTGAAGCTATTGACAGTTCTTGGAGTAAATTATAACAAACAGTTATCTTATGCTAACTAACATGGGATACTAGCACTTCTTAGTAAGTCTTTCATGTGGTGTAGACATCAAATTATAAAGTTTCATGGTTTCAATGAGGGACTCTTGAATATATATTGACATTTTAACTATGGTTGGGGTAGCCAGCTGATGTGTCAACAATTCCATGTTAAAACCATAAAACTGTATAATGCAATATGTTTATGGGTCCTTGGAGAAGAGTTTCAAAAAGGATGGGGGTGTCAAGCATCAAAATGTTTTGCAATTTTGAAATACTAGGGGGCTGAAGCCCCCATCCCATCAATAACATCTAAGATATTCTAGGTTGAAGGAACATATGTAATTGCTAAGCAATGATTCCAGCTTTAAACACTCTGTTTTGGGGATGGAGGGAGAGAAGGTATTGACAGAGATCCACCCTGCCTAGAATGTGCTCTATGCACCGGGGCAATAAGGGATTTGTGTGTGAAATCATAAACAGGGTTTCTAAATTATGTGATCTGTGATGCCGAGACCCCCCCCCCCCCTTACTGTCCCTGTATGCATTATGTGATGGGTGTAATTTTACCTGCAGATTCTTCTTTCTGTGGAATGTGATTGACTTGGCCTTTACTTTCCTTTCCTTAATATCCACCTTATTACCACAAAGTACTATGGGAATGCCTTCACAGACTCGGACCAAATCACGATGCCAGTTTGGAACGTTTTTGTATGTGACTCTTGATGTGACATCAAACATGATTATAGCACACTGCCCTTGTATGTAATAACCATCTCTTAATCCTCCAAACTTTTCTTGCCCTGCAGTATCCCATACATTGAATCTGATTGCTCCTCTGCTAGTGTAAAATACCAAGGGATGGACTTCTACGCCAAGAGTTGCTAAATATTGTGAAAAATATGTGAGTGGTTAATCGTATAAAATGAAAATACTCTGTAGACTGTCATTTACTTTAATTCCAAGTTCATTGTGTGTGATAGAGCAATAATATAGTGCAAAAAGCTGCGATCAAAGTATGCAATTTTGGTGATTTCCAGTATGATTATTGTATCGAAATACCTCAAGTGAGATCCTGACAACTATTTGTGATATTATTACCAATGCATTCAAATACTGCACTGAATAAAATTTTCCATTTTCCTCAACTAAATAAGAATTTCATAAAGAGATATTACATAGTTTTTATGACTTTTTTTCTGGCACAAGTTTAAGTTTACTCACCGACATATTTTTTCTCGAATTCTCCTGTTAAATGGCGCTTTACAAACGTTGTTTTCCCGGTTCCACCATCACCAACAAGGACCAGCTGTCGAATAATAATATATTTTACTACTTGAAAAGGCACAGTCGCAAAAAAATAATCTCTAAAACTCAGATCTCACCTTGAATGTCGCAACAACCTGAGGTTTTTCGGCTGCCATCTTTCGAAGGAATATTATTGGATTAAAGACCTGTTGTAAAAAGACAGCTATGATATTAGAGTATATCCTGAACTGTAAATGAAACAAGGATTGTCAAATCTTCGATAAGATGGAGGAAGATTGCAAACCTTTCTTCTTGTAAAATCAATTGATGAAGGATCGTTCCGCACCAAACCGGTCAGAACCAGTCGATTTGAAGTCGGCGGGCGGGAAACTCCGATTAGGTCCCGGATGAAGCCTCGCTCCCATGCCACCAAAATAAATTTCGATTTCGTGCATCTTTAGGGGCTTTAGTACATCGGGCAAAATAACAGAATTTTAAGCAGATAGAAAAAGGAAAAACAAGATTGTAAAATATTAAAATGTTTGTAATTTCTAAATTACATGTAATTAAACATGGCTTTTTTGTGGTCGTTGGGTTAAAAAACACAGTCATGATTTGCCTCTACCTACAACAATAGGATATTAAACAATAAGTAAAAAATGATCAATAATATTTTATATTTGACCAACCCGGAAGTCGATTTTTCATGTATGACGTCACGCTTTAAAAAGCAATCGCGGGAAACGCCAAAACAAGCCCATACGTAAAAGTTTGCGTGCGCACTTTATTAAAAGTAGTTGCCGCTGTTTGGTTGGTAGGAGTATCGCGGTGACTGGGCAATGGCTGCAAAGGGAGGTGGTGCATAGAGACACGTTCAGAATATCACTCCTTTATCCACTCCTTCTTACTTTATATACCACAATGAAGGACCGGTTAGACTTTCTCGCCCCAGACGTAAGTTATCCATTTGTTTTTGTTGAAAAAATCTATTATACCAATGAAATACAGCCCGACAAACTCGCATTGTCCGCCTGAATGAGCCTTGTGAAAGCAATAGTGATGGTTTCAAATACTTTGATTTTTTGATTCTAAAGGACAACTTTAAAGATGAAGACTCATATGAGATGGACGATTCTCATCAAATCAACATGGAAGGAGGCTTTATGGATGATTTCTTTAAACAGGTATGACATTAAACTATTCTCACATCATTGTCTGCATAATTTTCTGTATTATTATTACATGTAGTAGGAGTCCTCCAAGTGATAGTACTTATCGTTACAGCTCTCTTACATTTATTATTTCTTTGTCTAACAGGCTGCAATTATTCGCCAAAACATCGAGAAGATCATCCAAGATGTCGAAAGTGTTAAAAAAGCCCACAGTTCAATTCTGTCTGCAGCAGTGCAAGACAAAGGTTGGTACATGTCAATTTTAATCTGTATTTTTATTTTGCTATAGATATTCAACTATTCTCTTGATTAAAGCATAATTTAAAGCTTTAATAAAAGCAATGTGAATGTAAACAAAACATGATATCCTATTTGAATTATGGGAAAATGTGAAATATTATTTTGCAAATATATTTTATTTAAAGGATTATTTTAGCATGTATGTAGTTTCTGTTTGGAGTTAAGTGAATAATTATCACGAGGAAGTGATTTGCTGGAACAGGAAAAATGTTTAGATTAGCACTTCTTTGATGAAAATCATCTAAAACTCTTTTTAGAAAGATGGCAGTTGTGTTGACACTTGCAAATGCTTTGTACTTTTTGCCCAAAATTTTGGATTGTCACCAGAAATCTTGCCCAGGGAGTCTTAGATAAGAATTGACTGAAAATTGTTGGGAGTGAAAATAATTCCTGTCACCCCTGAGTATCAATGCTGGTGATACAAAGCTAATTGATTTCAATTATATAGATGGATAAAACTTGATCTTGTCGTGCGACAACCTGTGCGACATTGTATTAGTTCTCCTCAATAATGATAGTAATAATAATAAACAGTACTTATAGAGCGCATTCTGCTACCTCAATGTACTACCTAAATAAGCCTATTGTCCAATAATAAGTCAATAATTATTTGTTATTGAGTGCTGTCTAATTTTGTGTCACATGTACTGAGTAGATCATCCATCATAATGACTAATAATTATCCATTATTATATCAGGAAACCAATTTATATTGAATATTAATATTAATTAGACATGCCAGATTATATAACAAGGTTATCCAATCAGAGATACCTTAAGTAACTGGGGGGAAAACAGTGCCATGTGCAATCATATCATGTAAGAAGTCCTTAACATGATTCCTTTTACAATAGTTCAGTGTTTAATGTCTTGTTATTATTGCTATTACAGAAATTAAAGATAAGATGGAAGCCCATATGGCAGATATTCAGAGGACTGCCAACAGCGTCAGGAGTAATTTGAAAGGTATTCATTTGATGTTAAATTTCAGGGCTCAAAATAACGGCCTGTCATATGCTGGTCAAGATGTCGGGCGTATGATATTAAACAATTTTTTTCTTCAAATATAACCAGTCAACATGTCTGTTCAAAAAACCGTATTTGTCTGGTTAAGTACCAAATTTGGCTGAACATTGACAGTTGACCAGCCATTATTTTGAGCCCTGAATTTAGATTTTTCTTTGGGTTCTTTCCAGCCAGTTGTAATTGCTTTATGCTGTAGCTGTATAGCTCACCAAGAACAAAAAATCACAAGTATTAATGAAATATTATTGATTACTGGCAAGTTTGAGCCTTGCTCCCCTCTTGTCTTAGTACTCAAAGGACTAAAAACATTGGCCGGTCAACAGAAAATGTCCAGTCCAATGTGGCCAGTTATCATATCTGGTCATTGAACAGCCATTATTGTTAGCCCTATAAGACTCAGTTCTCCGTAAGGCATTCAAATTCAATGGAGAGTTACACAACATTTAATATGCCTTGCTAATGATAATTTAAATCAAAATATTAGACATTTAAATAAGAATTCCATCCCCAAGCCAAATAAGACATATTCAGTTCTAATGCAGAATATTAATTTGTACAGAAATGGAACTGCAAATAAAAGAAGATGAAAAAAATTTAGCAGCTGGTCATAGTAATGTTGCTGATATTAGAATCAAAAGATGTCAGGTAAAATATACTAGCTGTATTAAAACAGGTCAACCATCCCACACCATAGAAAATACAGCCAATCAGAAAGCAGGAAAGCTGGAAAACCGTTGTATATTTGTCTGTATTTCACTCTTTCTTCCCATCATGCACTGCAGGTTGAATCTATGCATTTGTATTTTCTATAGTGTGGGATAAAATGGTTATACAATGGTTTCATGTAGCATACTGTGGATATCCCACTCGTCACTTTTTCAAAAAAACTCGTCAGAGTTTGTTGGGTCTCTCCCCCTGATTTAAAGTGCCTATAAACCCTAACTCAATATTTTCAGTATTGATTCTACATTAAGTGAATAGTTGAATGGTAAGATATTTTTATATGATTTGAGTGAAGCATCTTGGAAATAACAAGGTTTATACTTTCAATATAATTATATGTTAATTATGCTGTGATGTGTCAGCAAATGCAATGATATGATAAATCATAATATATAAATATGACAAATCAACTTGATGGACTATGGATCTCAGAAAATAATTGAGCCCAGATGGGATTCTAATTAGGCAGCTGTATCAATGAAGGGGTAGCAATGTAACAGGTACAATTGGAACTTGGAATGGCAAAAGTAGGCGGCTTAGATATGGAAAGTAGACACAGAATTTTGTTGGTTGCCTGCTTCGAATGAAATGCCTGAATGTTTTATATTCCTCTTAAAGCTGAACAGTTTTTTTTTCTTTTTTCATGGGGCACCATGCTTCCATTGGTTATTGAAGGAAATTCTTTTTACCATCAATAATTTTGATAATAACTTTCTCCCTGTGGTTTTAGCATGCAACTCTTTCAAGGAAATTCATTGAAGTTATGAGTGAATATAACACAACCCAAACAGGATACAGAGAAAAATGCAAAGCAAGGATACAAAGACAACTAGAAATAAGTATGTATTTTATGAGAAATCTAAAACAGTTTTCAATCCTCTTTTCAAAACAAAATTTTCAATCCTATGTTTTTATTAACTAGAAAATATTTTTAATAACTGTGTATTTGATTTTCATTGCTCTTATCTCTTTTGCTACACTATTAGCTGGAAAAGCAAAAACTAGTGAAGAAGTAGAAGATATGTTAGAGAGTGGAGATCCTGTAATTTTTACTTCAAATGTGAGTACAATCCATCATTGCTGACAAGACAGTTTGAACATACTGTATAAATAAAATAATGAACAATATATTCCCATTTTTTAATTACCATTCTGTCATATGTTTTTCAGATTGTAATTGAAACCCAGCAAGCTAAACAAGCTCTTGGTGACATAGAGGCTAGACACAGGGATATCATCACACTAGAAAAGAGTATAATGGTAACTATAATTATTGATAATCATGTATTATATGAATAGTATTAGTATTGAAATTGGGGGTCAAGGGTGGCGTAGCAGTAGTGCACTAACCTTTCACCTCTGGGATCTTGGGTTCGATTCCTGGACTCATCACCACATGTGAGTAGAGTTTGTTAGGTCTCTTCCTTGATTCAAGGGTTTTTCTCTGGGTTCTCTGGTTTTCTTCCCTCCACAAGACCTAACAACTAAATTCCAATTTGATGTGTGAGTTAGCCCTACCTGCTCTGATTTTGATCAGCCAAGTAGTTGTTTCATGGTATTGATAGAATGTGCAATAATGACTTGTGCTGATTTTAACAAGATGTCAGTTTTTCTCATTTTCATTGTATTATTGACTAGGAACTTCATGAGATGTTTCAAGACATGTACATGCTAGTGGAAAGTCAGGTACTTCATATTATCACTCTCTTGTCATTTGACAATTCCTTTATCCATAATCCATGCTATCTCTCTGAAGTGTTTCCATAATTCTGCTGGTAGATACTTAAACCTAAATCATTCTAATTCAGCATTGTGTTTGGTAAAAGATTAATGATAAAATATTATAATTAATATTGTGTTTTCCAGGGTGAAATGATAGACAGAATAGAACACAATGTGAATCAAGCACAGGACTATGTGCAGTCAGCAAAATCAGAAACAAAAAAAGCTTTGAAATATCAAGGCAAAGCCAGAAGGGTAAGTCAACTCAAACAAATTTGTTATTTTGTATGTTTTTTTTGTTCAGTTGTCTGTCTATTCTATCTGCCCATGCATTCTTTTCTCCATCTCAAATTTCATTTCACTCCCAACCATCCACCTCATTCCATCAATCCATACCTCCCTCTTCCTTTCACCCTCCCTCTCACCCACCCCCCTTTCCACCCTCCGTCTCACCCACCCTCCTTTCCACCTTCCCTCTCACCTACCCTCCTTCTCACTCTCCTTTCCACCCTCCCTCTCATCCTCCCTCTTACCCTCCCCCTCATCCTCCCTCCCTCCAAACTCAAAAAAGGACTATTAACAATTATGTCTCTTTCTCTTTACAGAAAAAAATTATATGTCTAGTTCTTGTCGTTCTTGTATTGATAATAATAGTAGCAATCTTAGTTGGAGAATTTGCATGAGATTGAAGGTAAGATAATGATATGAGATTATGAAAGTGAGGGAATGAGAATTTAGAAATTTATTTTTGAAGAGGGAGGAAAACCAGAGTACCTGGAGAAAACACAGAAGAACTATCTGTTAAATCATGGTGATAGGTCTGATTGTTTATTCTACCACCACATTGTAGGGGAAGCAAGGGTGGCATAGTGGTGATAGGGCTCACCTCTCACCAAGGCAACCTGAGTTCAAGTCCCCCTTGACTTCTGTTGTATGTGAGTAGAGTTTCTAGTCGTTCCTCTCCTGTGCATCAAGGTTTTTCTCCGGTTTTCTCTGGTTGTCCTCCTCCCTCGAGGAACAAGGGCCACAGGTTTGTTAGCAACTTGCTGTTAAGTGCTACCCTCATAAAACAAGGATGTTAAGATGATGTGTAATATCAGCACACACCACCCCTGCTTCGCTTCAATCAAACCATGATATTTGGATACTGATTTTCTTTGTTTCTTTTAGGTGCTAGCTTTTCAGTTACAGGGTTTGTATAGCCTAGCTCCATGGTCACCTGAACTAATAAATATGTAAATAGTATTGGCTTGTATATTAGCCATTCACTTTTGAATCCACAAGGAAGATTTGATAACATTACTGTAATTACATAGAAAACCTAACAAGAAATAGACTCCTTGCACCACATCAGAATGCAGCTCAATTTGGGAGACAAAACAATAAGGTTCCAATTGAATCTTAGGAAATCAAAATTCTTTTGTTTTGTCTTCCAAATTGAGCTGCTTTGACATCACTTGAAAGTGGGCTATACATATGGCTGCCTGTTACTATGGTAATCTGTTAACCATAAGCAGTATCAAATTTGCCTTTCTGAGATTCAAAGAGAGGTTGGTAATGATCTTAAGGTGAATAGGGTGTACAGCACTCTTAGTTGACAAACAAGATGGTCTAGCTTTGATACAAATAATGCCATGTAAAGGATGATTAAAAAAAACATTTTGTACCCAAATTAGACCACAATGCACCATGTTTGCTACACTGAGAAAAGGAGGATTGTGGGGCTGAATGAAAATGATCAAAACTCATGCACTTTTCTTGTATCCCAAAATTCAGAAGCAAAATTCTATTAAAGCACCAAGCTCTTTACTTTAGGAATATGGAACAATTCAGGTTCTCCAGTAATTTGCCTTCTTGGAATTCAAAGGAAACTGGTAGACATGCAAAGGTGCATTCTGGTTTGGTTTGGGTAAAAAGAGCACTATGTATTATGTATTATGAGGAACAAATGGAAACCTACCCAAGCCAGACTAAAAACAATTGTTTCAAGCTTACATACAAATATCAGTCAAAGAACACAAATCTACTGTCGTTTTTTTTTAATTCAAATTTTTTTATAATTTACTAAATAAATAAATTAAACTTAAATGCCAGGAAAATTCATGCATATTACAAGAAGGACATGTACACTGTTATTTTTGCATTTAGAAAATGTCATTTAATAAAAATGTGCTATTGTATTTTACTTATGATTTTTTAAATACAATTTGCACCTGAAAAATCCTTTACCTCTTGTGTAGATTTCTGTTGGTTAAAGGGTTTTTCCCAAGGGAGTTTCCAATTTAATCGCTGTTATGCAGGAAATATTATTTTTGTGCAACATCGAAAAACAAGTTTTACATAGGAGTTTACTTGTCTTGTGGTTGCAATAATAGTTTAACCAGTTCTAAGGCCCGGTTCAAAAAATCAGACTTCTCATGTACTGAATGCATTGAAAACAATATATAATAAGGTGGTCTTCTTTGAAGCCATTACATTGGGCTCGTGAGAAGATCAATGTTTGAAGTTTTGCTAAACCTTTTTTGCCAGAAACATTACTTAGCTCAGCATACTATGCAGAACATTTTCATGGTTGAATCATGTTTAATAATATTATTACTATGCTAATTGCACTGCATAACAAGGGCTCTAAAGTAGAAGTTCACATTGGGGTTGAAACAAAGCTTTTCTGTTATTCTTAGAATAAACAGCCTTTGTACAAGAAACTCCCCTGAGTACAGTCACTTATGTGTTATATGATCACATAATTGTATACTAGTACTAAGTCAGTAAAATGCTGAACAGGAATAAATTTATTGCTTGTTCTCATCTTCCCCATGTTGGTTGAATTTAGCATTATATTTGTCATTTTTCTTTTGTCATATATATCAACCAGCAATCTCGTTGTTTCACTCTTTCTGGAATTACCGTGTACCTACTGTATAGAATATTGTGTGGAACAATCTTTGGGTGTATTGAGTCGTGATGTAGCAAATCATAAGAAACTATGCCTCGTTACTGTAGGCTTGCTTTGATTCCTGGACTTGGTTTGTTCCTGGATAAGCAAAGGTTTTTGTATGAATTACCAGCAGAATTATTTTCAATAAAAGTGTAAATCAACCACTGTATATTTTCAATAAAATCTTTAGAATAACTTGTTTTGAATGGGGTTCTAATGGAGTCATTCATCAGAATGTTTGAGAAATATTCCAAAAACTTTTAACATTTCATCCCTTCACAAAATCTTTCTTTGAAAAATCCGTTTGTTACATTGATACATTAAAAAAACATAGTTTATTGGGTATTCTTTAATTATTCATTACTGTCTGTCTGTCTGTATGGCTGTCTGTTTACCACAGGAACCCCAATTCCTATAACAATTATTTCCTCAGGGAGGGGTGGTGCAAAATATTCGTCCACGTGTTACATTTTGACCGCTGGCCGACCTTTGATCATTCGATTCGGTTCTTGTGATCGGTGATAAACCAGTGAGGGTACAGTATTCGAGACCGAAGTGTGTAGATTCAGTTGTATTACGTTATATTTTATCCAATATGTTACGATCATTGTCACGGTGTTCAAATGTTTTTCGCCTCGCCACTCGTAAGTATATTTTCTCGTACAATTGTTATCAGTTTAGTAACGTTTCGAAACACTTGTCTTTGACAGCTCCATCTAGTCTGATGCACTCGGAAAGTCTGTAAGAATGAAGCATATCTTCATATGAAATTACCAGATAACACATGAAATTGCACGCTACTCATGTCTGCTCCCTTGGCTCAAGCCATAAGGTGTTTTTTTTTCCTTCTGCCACGTATATAACTAACATATTGTATAACAACTGTAACCATAACCCACTGTTTAAACATTACACCACAATGTTTGCACACTTACTTTCTATTTGATATGAATATATCGATCAAAGCCAGTTTCCAAGCTGGCTTTAACTGTAAAAAGTAGTCTTTTGTAAATTGTTTGTGTAGCTTGATATTCAGTATTATTATAATATCAAGCCTAAAGGGGGTCGACTTGCCTGCGGCAACACATTCCTATTTTGTATTAAGCTTAAATTTGTTCCACCCAAGAAAGCAGGCTAAAAGTTATACCGTTAAAGACATCAAACTTTTTAACTAACTGAATTATGGAACATTACAAATCAGACAGCTGTATGTCTTGGGGTGTGTGATGTGATTACATGTAGAGTAATGTATGCATGTTTTTCTTTTAACAGCTGCACTTAGCAAAAGATGGGCAAGCACCAATAAACCAAAGGTACACATCCTTAGCAAAGATATGTTCTCTAGAATTCTTGTAAATGGCTATCATATAATTTACTCGTTTAAGCGCTGTTTCTGATGAAACACTGCATGCATATGAGAGCAAAAATATTATAGAGTGCCACCATCTTATAAGCACTGCATTCATTCACAACAATGTGATACTCAATCGAAGCATCATCAATTTGAATTGTACAAGTATGGTGCAGCTCAATCTAAACCAGCCTCTGAAATTTATTATCATGGATTACAATGTGTTTGTATCCAGGATATGAAGTGCATGGTCAATGTTTCATTACTTTGTTATCATATACAAAAGTTATGATTTTTAAAGAGCACCTCCCACAAATAAGTGTCGCCCTCCAATAAGTGCCACAAATGAAACACTATTGAATATTGAATAAGTATGGTAATGTAAAAACACTAAGTTCTGCAAGGAACCACAGAGCACCCTAAGAAGTGTGGACAGTCTTGGATGGCTATAGTTTGTTAGACTAAAGAGTGGGGATCGACTCACAGAGACTTGAAACTTTAATGGATACAGTATTAGAAAAAAGTTGGGGTGGTGGTGCATGTTTTTCCACCAAGGTGTATAAAAGGCTAGTGGGAAATTTAGGGGGGATTCTTAACTTGGTAAGATGTTGGGGAGGGTGGGGGGGGTTGCGGAACTAGGGTAAAGTTCTTGTCCATACATATATAAATGGCTAGCAGAGAAGCATTAGGCATATCTGGCAGGATGGGTGGGTACTACTGTGGGGTATTTAATTATCTTACTTTTCATTTGTTGACCAGAAAACAACACAACTCAAGTCAATGTTAGAATCTCCTGAGTTAGAATTCATAATGGAGGCGCATAATGGACTTAGTGCTAAGATAGTACAAGAAGCAGGTTAATATATTTATATATATATGGGATTGGAATCAATTCTTTCATTAAATTAATTATATAACAACGGCAGATCAACATAGGTTTGATGAAATGTTATTTGTTGTAAATAAATACTGCAAAACTCCCTTCACAGAGGGGAAAGGAAGAGAAGGGTTGGAAAGAGACTAAAGAAGGTATAATGCATAAATTATTCCAGAAAATACCAGACCTTCCTCACTCACTGTACTTATATTAAGTGATGGATGATGTTAGACTAAATAGCAGCCATGTTGGATGGCGGGAACAATACAATCATTTTACATGAGAAAGAATTCAATTCCTGAAAATAATGGTGGATACACAGTTTGATTTCATGATATTCCATAATTACATCACCCCCAATTTAACCCTCTATGATAACTAGTACATAATAAATTATATTTCTAGGTTTTAAAGGTATCTGGGGTAGTGGTTTATCTGTATCAGCACAGTTAGGAGTACGTGACAGTAATGAGGCATCATGGACACAAGTGGTAGATGTTCTTGAATTCATGAGTGATGCAACTGATGTTCCCATTCTTCTGGATGCTGACACTGGTTATGGTAATTTCAATAACGCAAGGCGATTGGTTCAAAAGCTAGAGACGAGAGGCATAGCAGGAGCATGTTTGGAAGACAAGCTTTTTCCAAAGACTAACTCCCTGTTAGATGGTCGTGCACAACCACTTGCTGATATTGAAGAATTTGCATTGAAAATTAAAGCTTGCAAAGGTACATAATAAATGGATGTGATGCTAGTTGGATCTTGGGCAATCTTTGTTTTATAGTTTTTAATTCATACAATTAGACTTGGCATGCCTGGTGGATGTCAATCATCATTGGAATTAGTCCCTTCCTTTTCTGTCAACAGTGTTATACTGTATATATATATAGCTTTGCAGAAGCAAAATGAAGATAATCTCCTGCAATGTTGTGCAGAACGAATTCAACATGCATTGCAATGCTGTGATGTTACAACTATTGAAATGTGACATTGTATCATACAATTAACCAGAACTGAAACTAAAATTCCTTGATTTATTGTTTTGTTGAAATAAATTAAAGTTCATGTATGTGGCATCACACCCTTGTTGCTAACATTAACAATGTTGCAAGGTTACACTATATACTGAGTCACGTACTGCTTTTAGCAGGACAATTTCACCACCACTGCCTATATGTTTTCCAGGTGAAATATCTCACAGTGATTGTTCTCTGTACACACACAGATACCCAGACAGATCCTGACTTTTGTATTGTGGCAAGAGTAGAAGCCTTCATTGCAGGATGGAGTTTAGATGAGGCTCTGAAGCGTGCCGAAGCATATCGTAATGCAGGTGCTGATGCAATTCTTATGCACAGCAAGAAATCTGATCCTTCTGATATTGAAGCCTTCATGAAAGCATGGAACAACCAGGTAATCAAGATGTATTTGTGAAGGTGTATAATGCTTATAGATGTTATATCAAGATGTATTTGTGAAGGTGTATAATGCTTATAAATGTTATATCAAGATGTATTTGTGAAGGTGTATAATGCTTATAGATGTTATATCAAGATGTAATTGTGAAGGTGTATAATGCTTATAGATGTTAAATCAAGATGTAATTGTGAAGGTGTATAATGCTTATAGATGTTAAATCAAGATGTAATTGTGAAGGTGTATAATGCTTATAGATGTTATATCAAGATGTATTTGTGAAGGTGTATAATGCTTATAGATGTTATATCAAGATGTATTTGTGAAGGTGTATAATGCTTATAGATGTTATATCAAGATGTATTTGTGAAGGTGTATAATGCTTATAGATGTTATATCAAGATGTATTTGTGAAGGTGTATAATGCTTATAGATGTTATATCAAGATGTATTTGTGAAGGTGTATAATGCTTATAGATGTTATATCAAGATGTATTTGTGAAGGTGTATAATGCTTATAGATGTTATATCAAGATGTAATTGTGAAGGTGTATAATGCTTATAGATGTTATATCAAGATGTATTTGTGAAGGTGTATAATGCTTATAGATGTTATATCAAGATGTATTTGTGAAGGTGTATAATGCTTATAGATGTTATATCAAGATGTATTTGTGAAGGTGTATAATGCTTATAGATGTTATATCAAGATGTATTTGTGAAGGTGTATAATGCTTATAGATGTTATATCAAGATGTATTTGTGAAGGTGTATAATGCTTATAGATGTTAAATCAAGATGTATTTGTGAAGGTGTATAATGCTTATAGATGTTATATCAAGATGTATTTGTGAAGGTGTATAATGCTTATAGATGTTAAATCAAGATGTATTTGTGAAGGTGTATAATGCTTATAGATGTTATATCAAGATGTATTTGTGAAGGTGTATAATGCTTATAGATGTTAAATCAAGATGTATTTGTGAAGGTGTATAATGCTTATAGATGTTATATCAAGATGTATTTGTGAAGGTGTATAATGCTTATAGATGTTATATCAAGATGTAATTGTGAAGGTGTATAATGCTTATAGATGTTAAATCAAGATGTATTTGTGAAGGTGTATAATGCTTATAGATGTTATATCAAGATGTATTTGTGAAGGTGTATAATGCTTATAGATGTTATATCAAGATGTAATTGTGAAGGTGTATAATGCTTATAGATGTTACACTTAATGACTGGTTTCCCGAGGGATCAGTCATTAAGCATTTTGTTATATAGCTAATCATTTTAGACAAGTCAATTTAGAAAATTTGGGCACTTGTATCCCGGTCGGGATACAGTTAGATTTAACTAGTATCACGTGGGCATCTATCAACCAATGAGAATGCTCGTTATATAGTCAAAATGATTAGCTATATAACAAGATGTATTAATTTGTGGAGACCCAAATTGAAATATATCGTTTTGTGGTATCAACTCTAGGGTCCTGTGGTAATTGTGCCCACCAAGTATTACACAGTTCCAATGGATCATTTCCGTGACCTTGGTGTGTCTCTAGTCATCTGGGCCAATCACAACATGAGAGCGTCAGTAGCTGCCATGCAACAAACCACCCAGCAAATATTCAACGACCAATCGCTAGTGAACGTGGAGGGCAAGGTATCATGGAATCAATACTCGTAATATTTGAATAATATATCTATTAAGATTTGGTTGTTGTATCACAGCATGGGACAATCACAACAGAGCTAGCTAACTGGCTCCAATTAATGTAAATATCTTACTCTTCAATCCCTCTAATTAGCCAGAAACACTTTTACAAAGTTGTGTTGAATGCAAAACTGACCAACAAATTGATCTCACTTGTTTTGAACTACAACCATAAAAGCATGCATGCATTATAACAAACTCTGATGATTTTTAGATTGCTCCAGTGAAAGAGATATTCAGGCTTCAAGGTGATCAAGAACTGAAGGAAGCAGAGAACAAGTATTTGCCCCAGCAATGAACACCTTGGCAGGGATAGACCGGTATAGGTTGGAACTTAGTTCATTTCATATTACGATAGATCCTCAATTGAACGGCCATCTATGTAAAAACCATTTTAGGGTTGGCCACTAAATGAAGGTTGGTTAATAGAGGTATACATTAGTACTAAGTAAAAGCCATCTTTAAGGTTTTGATAATTGGCCGCTAAATAGAGGTTGGTCGCTTATAGGCGGTCGTTTAATAGAGGGTTTACTGTAAAAATGAACACAACATATTATTGAATGATTTTAATACATGACGTACGGGACACGTCACCCTTATGCTTGATGTAGAACAAATGATGAAGGAAAACAAATACAAACCTTAAGGATGAGAAGACTATATAATTATGTTGTACTGATGGAGTGCCTGTGGTTAATTATAAGTGAGCTGGGCCAGGGGAAGAGGAAGGACAAATGCTGTTAAAAGTTACGCTTTTCAAGCGTATAACCAACTTGTATTTTCCGATATTTGTTGCACGAAACGTTAGAATCACCTTTCTTTCTTCTTTTTACAACTTGCCAAAATGCCGGGTTCGCGTGGCAAGTTGAACGAGAAATGGTAGCGATTTTCCATTCATCTGTACAATAGTGCAAGGAATCTCACAAAAAAAACCAGGGGCGGACGGAGGGGGGCGAACTGGGTGACTTTTCACCCCCTTTTTTTGCAGTCATGTATTCAGTAATTCAAATCTTCGTCAGAATAGTTATTTCTTGGTTCTTGGTGTCTACTTTACTTTGGATGCGACGGAAATACAAATCGGGAATAGTAAAATAACTTTAAAATAAAAATATTGATGAGCCTACAAACTATACGTCCAGTATGCATTCCATAGAAAAGCCTCGATTCTATGCTGCCTGTCCTTTTCTACATGTGCTTTTCGTTTATGGTTGTTTACCTAGTTGAAAATCTTAGTTCAAAATGCAACGTTCTATAGAGGGCTTTTCCTCAAAAAACGGTCAGTATTTGTTTAATTCATAATACATAAATAGAACATAGCTTTACTTGCTTTAACATGATTTCATTCGGCGATGATAGAGTGTCTGAAAGAGACACTAGTACTTCCAGTGAAAACAGCCGGATCGACGTTAGTGAACCTCCCGCTAAAGTCCCAACACTGTAAGTACATTAGCTCTTAATACCAAATTTGCCGCGCTTTTATGGAAATGCATCCAAGGAAGATGACGGAATCATCACTTTTAAGGAAATAGAGTGAGTAGACATGCATGACAGCTTTCTTTCACACAAGTTTTCTATACATGGAGGTTCCCTTCAAGTTTGAAGGTTAGTTTCCCTAGGATTCAGTGTAACAGTCCACATTTTTACATCATTTACAAAAATATCACGGCAATTTTTAATACTTTGATAATCCAGTAATTTATTAATAGTTACAATGCTCTTAACAATGCAAGTATTTTATATAACACTCGTCGTTAATGTATTATGAGTCTAACATTCGAATATCCCTGAAAGATCCTTATTGCTTCAATATTTCACCCCCCTTGACACATTTCTGGATCCGCCCCTGAAAACTACGTGCGTCAAGTCACATGTTGAGAAGAAGGTTCTTTCCGCATTCCGGGTTATTAGCAAAGCCAGCAGTGTCACCAGAGCAAGAGCAGCCTTTAAGCTTTGAAAGATTCGAAGTTTTTCGATCAATTAACAAGAATCATGGGAAACAGCCAGACAAAAACAGCCGAAGATTCAAATGGAAACGTGAAGTATATAGAGTTGTTTCCAAAACTCTCAATTACTAAGCCTACAACTGTTTTTTTTGGATCTGAACTGCAGTCGTCGCTGGAGGCTCTTACGCAATCCGCCAAGAGGTATGAGGAAGGATGCCAGCAGAGGTCGAAGGCTCTCACCTATCGTACAGATACCGTAGAAGATCGAACTCCTACTATCGGGTTTGAAGGACAAATCTATTCTCAAGGCGATAATGGGTTTTTTACCTCGGTACTGACGGCCTACAACCATCATTTCAATCTTAGAACTTCCCCTGATGATTGGTGGTACTGTGTCATACGAAGAGTCGCTATGGCCATAGACGAGAACTCCAAGAAACAGGCTGTACGTGAGATGTTTGTTGACCATGAAGGACAGAAGGAATTGGCTGTTGAAGTTCCTGCAACCAACATTTACGACGTCGATTATTCATATTTCTTTGATGCCATTTCAAAGGAAGTGTCACGCAATATCAAGATACCTAAATACGTGGATTGCGTGACAGCTGATTTTTCTAGTACAACGCCAGTCACCAGAATGGTATCTCAGATCACGCTCATGTCCTCGGTCCAGGAGTTTTTCAAGTTCACCATGTTCTTAGGCTGTGGAATTCCGGGTATTGAAATGACTGGGAATGAAGAAGATTGGAAGAAACTTCTTTCAAAGGTCAAGATACTGAGAAGCCTACTGAAGCCAATAGAAAAGGAACTTGGCTTAAAATCCAGCTGGTGGGCAGTTGTCACGAAGGTCTTCAAGAACCTACTTGAGACATATCGTGGACGGCCTGACAAAACATGGTGGGGTCACATCCTCACTTACAAGCAAGAAAATGGTTCATTTCCCCAACACCAACTCCTACAAAGGCTGACTCCCACTGGGTATAGTGGCTGGATAGCTGAGTTTCTTGAAGGGAGAGTGGGATTAAACGAAGGGAATTTTAAGAGCGGAATCGTGACGGTGCCTTTGTATATTAAGGGTTTGGGTGGCCCGGACGAAAAGGCTGCACTTGTTGCTGGTATGCTTGGTTATACAGTACATGATGGAATAGCAAATAACAGGGCATCTATTCAACCATTCCAGGGATGGGCACTGTTGCTGGATGAGGATTCTCCTTTACGTAGACGCTAAATTTGACAAGTGAAACAAACAAAACCTCACAAAGTCAGTACTTTGAAAGCAATTAGTAGTCGCTCATGTTTGAACTACTAGTTTGATTAAAATAAACGTTTCGCCATTTTTGGAGTACGTCAAGCAACAAATATACGTTGTCGTGTCAAGATTCGTTCCTTACAATGACGTCATTTTAGTCTATCCAGAATACTGGATCGTTGACTAGTTTTTTTTTGTGTGTGTGTATGTGTTTTTCTTTTTATCGTATTTAATAGTTGTACTTTAAAAACTAGATTTAAATCAAACGCACTGTATGGCGAACTCGTGGATACTCAGATTGTACGCTGAACCCCAAGGTTTGGTTCCCTGTGTCCGTCCCTGTGTTTGAACTTACAAGAGTTTTACGAAAGACGGTTCTGAGTCGTTCATGCACTGGGCTGCTTAGTTCTGGATAAGGAACAAAACCTTACCAAAATGTCCCGCTGTATTTTGCACGTCCCTCTTTAATTTAGCTGGTAATACAGTGTCTAGATAGATCTCTTCACCTTAATAGTAGAAATACAGATGCAGCTTTGTCAGGAGAGAACAGCGATGCGTTACGTGTGTTCAGTTACTCCTATTTTACTAGTGCTTGCCATTCTGTTCTGTATGTACATATGACATACAGGTGCCAGATTGTCTGCAAATGTCAATATAATACTAATGATCTTGTCACTATGCTTATAGACTATAATTTATTACCTCTGGCTAAGGGCTGCTATTAAATCTTTCTAAATATTTCTCCAAAATTGGTTTTCATTTTGTGCCATGCTAATTT
Source organism: Anthopleura sola (assembly GCA_023349425.1). Classification (NCBI taxonomy): domain Eukaryota; kingdom Metazoa; phylum Cnidaria; class Anthozoa; order Actiniaria; family Actiniidae; genus Anthopleura; species Anthopleura sola. The sequence continues at coordinate 6,716,188 of JALHLI010000014.1, read as the reverse complement.
TTCAAAGTTCTCTGTCAATTACTGATTTTATTCAAGAAATAATTGTGTAAAGCTTTCGATTTTGTCGAACTTTTCGCCGTCTTAAATGCCCCGCACTTAAATTAGATAAGAACAATGTCATGAATTATACCTAGAAAATTTACTTTTATAAAATCCTATTGACTTTTATATCTAATCATGTAAAATGGCTAATTGATTTATCACAAATAAATGAAATAAATAAAAATATCTATTTATTTTTTGTATAAAATTTTTTAATTCGCAGTAGAGCGTAACTAGGATTCATTACAACTTCTTACCGTGTTCGAGTTACGCGATGTGCGAAAAACTCGAACTCACAAACAACCTTTAGTGTCTTCGAGTTACGCGCAAGGTGTGGCAAAGACGAATTTGGGTGTGGTCGAACGCGTAACTCGAAAAGTGCGTAGCTCGAAGAATGCCCGCCCTCATTCAGGGGAATTCAGACCTCTCACAATAACTTGTTTCAACGCTTCTCGTATCCATGAGTTAAAAAGGTGATATCAGTTTTGGGATTCGTTCGCCTTTCCTAGGTCCACTGGAAGACCGGTAATGACTTCGTGCATAGCAGGATTTTTTCAACTTAGAAGTAAACTGAGGTGTCTTGGGCATTGACCTTTGGTTATTCAATTATGTGAGTGTAATTACAAGGCTGTTGAAAATATCCTTCCTTCTATAAGGGAAAGCATGTATTTACTAATGTATATTGGGTGTCTGTTCATCCATGACTAAGGCAATGTCTAACGAAGTACTCCTATTGTCATACAGGTTCTGATTGATGTTTGTTAGAACTGGTATCATGTCTTGTAAACACCATCTGCAAACAAAGAATTTTTTAGCCAAGTTAATAATTATTGATCATGGAGCCAAATTAATAATGCCATCCTCATTTGATGTATATGTTTGATAGAAAGTTCTTTGGTTTTTCAAACAAGACTTCAAATTCTTATTACATAGACCGAATGCCAACTGCATCATTGACTTTCAGAAATATAAACCAAATCTTAACAAAATAAGCACCTACGTCAGAAAGAGCAAGCAGAAATATGAGTTGTTACCTATGTATTTTTGGAAAGCTTTTTTGATGTCATTCTAATTTATAATTTTAATGTAGTGTTCAACCCAAAAAGAAGTTAAAAATTGATGATAATAATGAAGTGGCAGCCATATTGGCATTTGGTCTACAACACTGCTGTTTTCTTTGGTCCTTTGAAAAGAACCACTGACAATTTGTTCAATGTAATATTTACCTTTTTGCAGCTTCTGTATCTGTTTCATCTGCTTCTTTCCAACATGCATGCTCAATAAGTAATGCACCTGGATACATATATATAAACAGAACTTCAGTCACATGCAATAGTTTGCATAAACAATACATAATTTCTCCTAGTTACTGATATATGTGCAATATTTGAGTAGAGTTGCTAGTTGGTTCTCTCCTACACTTTGAGGGTAATTAGTCTGGATTTGCCTGAATAAGTGAGTATTAGAAGAAACACTCACGCTTGAACCAATACCAACCTGTGTATATCCTGGCCAAGGAATATGCCAAGTCACGTGCAATGACTGGTCTTGTTAGGGCTTCAACATGTTCAGGTGACATCAAACTATTAACAGCAGTGTGAACAGCATCACAAGTACACTGTAGAGCAGGTTTGTCTTTTGCTAGAGACAGTTTTGATAGCACTGATGAATGGAATGCCTTTAGGACCTGCAAGAAAGTCAATTCATGCTTTAACCCCCCTTAGTTACTGTTGCTATGTTCTACAAGCCCAAGAGTTGTTCTACAACATGTAAGATATCTGAGAATATAACACAGATAAACAACAAGAATAATAATATTTCATTGACATTTTTAGTGTTAAAAAAGATACAACAAATTCTTGTAATTCTTGTAGCACCTTTTTGACACAACATAACAATTTAGAGAGTTAGTTGGTGAAGGGAGGGCCTGATGGGGCATTAGCCCCCCCCCCCCCTCCCCAAGTTTACACAATTTTATATACTAGTCTACAAATGCAGCATTTAATCTACTGTTAGTACCTGTGCATTGATTGGATCAAATGAACCTCTAAAAGCAACTATTATGTAACTAAAATATAACTATTACCAAAAAATACATCACTCTAATCTTAGTCACAAATAAAAATGTATTAAAGAACTGTATGTGTGAGTTGTTTGTTGTGTTTTACCTGTCCTTGGGTCTTGTGGATAGATCTGAGGACATCCAGTGACAGAACATTAGTTGTCCCTTCCCAGATGGGCAGAACCTATTATTGGTAGTGAAACCACAATATTACAGAATAACACTATAACATAGTGAGGGTTTGAAGAATATTATGAATACCAATCCCTCACACCAAAGCACATTTATGCAATGCATCACTGACCCCACCCCACCCCACCTCTGATATTCCATGTATTGTACCTGAGCATCTCTCATTATACCAGGTAGTCCTGTGTCTTCAATGTACCCCTGACCACACCCTACCCCACCCCACCTCTGATATTCCATGTATTGTACCTGAGCATCTCTCATTATACCAGGTAGTCCTGTGTCTTCAATGTACCCCTGACCTCCAAAACTCTCAAGTCCTTCTGATGTGACCATCATTGCCTAAACATGATTAAAGATTAAATGGAAATGAACAACTGGGGAAAAAGAAAGAGATATATATGAATTGAATAGGGAACCATTAAAGCAGAATTACTTTCTTGCAGCCGGGGTGAAGCCAAGGAGATAGCAACATACCTGTTTTGCAGTGTATAACTTGGTGATGGGAGTCAAAAGTCGAAGCAAATGCAGTTGTTCTTCATTTGCCATTTTACAATCTTCTAAACCAAGAAGACAGCTCACCTCCATCACAAGCAGAACTGCACCTCGCACCTCCACCTAACACCATTTAAACTTAGTAGTTTCTTGGATGACATTTTTACTATAACACTGAACAGAGTGGAAACTAGTACAATACATTTCTCACTATAAATCATCTTTTAACTGTATGTAATAATATAATGTGGTTGTTGGCAACCCCCTCCCCATGTGCCATATGTCACCCTCCTCCTTATAAAGGAAAGGTGCCTACCTCAAGTCTTGCCAGTGTCTGCATATGTAGCTCATGTTCAACAAGTAATTTACCAAACACATATCGTTTGAGGCAGTAATCTTGTGCAAGGCTTAGAATCCTGTGGAAATTCAAATCACAAGCTTAAAATGTGCAGTTCAAGAAAATATTCATCCCTTTGGAACCAATTGGTTTTGTGCCACAATACTCTCTGCTTAATCAGAGGGTGTTAATGGGATATATAAAATGTCTGATTATCCTTCCATGGGTTGGCAAACAATATGGGTGGTTAAAACAGAGTTCCTTGAGACTAAATTCTACAGGTGTTTTCAGTCACCTATGACCCAGGGGGGGGGGGCACTCTAAAACATTTTGTAAGGGATGCTGTGCCCAGATATTCATTGAAAGTTTATCTAATAGGATATACCTTCTCATAGTACTGAGTCATGTTGGTAGTACAGTACATACATGACTGATATTCACAGTAAGTTTATCTAATAGGATATACCTTCTCATAGTACTGAGTCATGTTGGTAGTACAGTACATACATGACTGATATTCACAGTAAGTTTATCTAATAGGATATACCTTCTCATAGCACTGACAGCCATAATACTAGTGTGAATACGACTGACTGTCAACATGTTAGAAGCTATGACAGAAACACCTTGCCCCTCAGCTGCAATCTACAGTAGTGAACAAATAACAGGGTTTATATTATGCATGTATATATACCTTCTCATTGCACTAACGGCTGAAATACTATTATGAATGCGAGTTACTGTCAGCATGTTAGCAATGCTGGCAACACCACGTCCTTCATCAGTTATCTGTTTAGTATTAACACAGAGAAGTTAGATATTGCCATACTGTACCCATAACATTAGTGATAAATGAAGCCCAACACTTTAATATGGCCATCTACAGGAAGCCCAACACTTAGATATGGCCATCTACAGGAAGCCCAACACTTAGATATGGCCATCTACAGGAAGCCCAACACTTAGATATGACCATCTTATACAGTAATTAGTACCACAGGGAGCCCAACACTTTTTAACCCCTTCACATTCCAGGACAATGTCACATTGCTAGTTAGCTACTTTTCACCACTTTAGTAGTGATTGGGTTAAATTTCCTGTCTTTAATTACCTTGTGAGCTACTGTGCCATCCAGGAGAAGCTCAGCAGTAGGCAGCTGTCTTGTTCCAAGTTTGTTCTTTAATCTCTGTATAAAAGACCATGTTGATTCATCAGTACACAGTTCAAATGACACCTGTCATGCTGATCAAAAAAGCCTATGTAACATGAGCAGTACCTGTACTTCAATGTTGTTGAGGTGTCCATCAGAATCTCTTGTTTCAAGAAAGAACATTGTTAGACCTTTAGAACCCTGATAAATCAATGACATGCAATGTAATCATGCTTGTGTAATGCCACTGTTAAGTAATGTTATTAACTTTGAAGGTGCTATACATGCAGAGTATCATCAATCATCACCATTGTTCATCACCATAACCATCAACATGATCACCACCATCATCAGCATCTTCATCATCATCATCCTCATCAACATCATCATCAGCAGCAGTATCATCATCAACATCATCATCATCAACATCATCATCTGCAGCAGCACTATCATCAACATCATCCTCATCATCACTAACATCATCAGCAGCAGTATCAGCAGCAGCAGCATCCTCATCTTCTCTAACATCAACATCGTCAAAACACCAATGCAAGAATTATCAACCCTATAATCATTATCTGACGTTAATATTATGCAATAGGGTATGTACTATATTTATTGATATCAACGTCAAGATCATTGTACATACAGGTATTGTAGATCCATCAGGTTGCTGTACTCTTGCTAATGTCAGTGTCACATCAGCATCAGTTGCAGAACTGAACCATTTATAACCATGCAGAGTGTAAGTACCATCTGACCGTGGGATGGCTATAGTCTCTGTCCCATTTGCTTTAGAAATGAAGAAATACACAAAAAATAATCTATAGATAGATATATAAAACAATACACAAGTTTCCCGTTCAATGCTAACCCCTGTATTGAAGACCACAGGCTCATTTGTACAGTGTTAGTCTTGTTTATATGTTGTTTATAAATGTTGAGGCTAACCATGTATAAATGATCAGTCTGTGGTCTTCAAAAACAGTGGTTTGCATTGAATGTGAAATTAGTGTATCTTGTAGGTTTTGATGCACTGCCTACCCATGGATACTCTTACAATCCAAGCAAAGAATGAACACAATGGTGATATGTGATGTACGCCTTTGTCATTCATGTGCCAACCAGAGATGGATTGGCTGGTAAAACAAGGCAACTTATGAAGAGCTTTTGTGCAAATGGTTGGCATATTAACATAACAATGCTAATATCCTTGTTTACAGTAAACATGAAATATCCTTATTTCACAAGTACTGATGTCATATTGATTTTACCAATACTTAGTACCAACCGACATCAGATCCTCCTTGTCGTTCAGTCATCCATTGTCCTGAGGTCCAAAACTGACTGGGATTCCTACTTGTGAGTCTGCTGTAAGCTTGTTGGAATCTCTCTCCACTTGGATTGCATATCTGAAAGAATTAAATGAACAATCAAAATAGAAGATATGGTATAGCATAGACCAGATTTAGTATAAGACAAGTCTAGTGTGAAAGGTCACAGCACATGGCATGGTTATGGCACAGGACAGACACGGCACAAAATGTTGAATGTTTTTATACAGTCCATGGTGCTGACATAGCCACTGCAGGGTACAGTCCATGGTGCTGACATAGCCACTGCAGGGTACAGTCCATGGTGCTGACATAGCCACTGCAAGGTGCAGTCCATGGTGCTGACATAGCCACTGCAAGGTACAGTCCATGGTGCTGACATAGCCAATGCAAGGTGCAGTCAGTGTTGTAACTTTTTCCTTGTCATATGAAAACTGTTGTCAAAGACCAACCACTATTGATGTATAAAGCGTACAGTGTATATATACCTCTAAAGTCTTGGCTGCACCATCAGTCATTGCCAGAGGACAAGAATACAGCCCAGATGATGGAGAGAAAAGATAGAGTTTGACAGCTTGGTAAATACGACTATAAAAATAAAACAATATTCCACCATGGGAAAGTATTAGACATTTTCTGAAACTACACAATATACCCTAGCCTCCTCAGACACTCCTTACCCCTTGGAAAAATTCCAATCCCCCTCCATGGGGGAGGTATGGATATTTTCCAAAATCACACAATATACCCTTCTCAGACCCTCCCCACCCCTTGGAAATTTCAATCTCCTTCTGTGGGGGTATGGATATTTTATGGAACTACATGCACACCATACACCCTCAATATCTATGACATTCCAGTCAACTTTGATTAAGATCTAGTATGGATGATATTAAATTTAAACCACATATTCTACAAGAATGTCCATTACCTCCACTGTTCATATTTTCTCTCATATGCAATAGCTACCAGCCCCTCTTCAGCCGATACATCATGCAGCTGCTTCCATCCTTCACATGTATTAATCCTGTCAACACGACGGCCCCAAGCATCAAAGTGTTCAAGTGTTGGTGGTCTTAATTCACAGCCCATGCCCATGGAAAGTATGTCTGTGCTTACTCTGTTACCAAACTGTTCCAGATCTGGTAATATCTCTTCTAGTACCTAGAATATAACATGTTCCGGATTGACAAATAATAGAAGGGAATAAAGAGAAGAAAAGGAATGAATGGAAAAAAAGATATCAAAATCATAATTAATGATATCTTTTTTTCCATTCATTCCTTTTCTTCTCTTTATTCCCTTCTATCTCCCCTTCCTTTCTATCTTCTCAAGATTCTCTTCTCTCCTCTTTTCTTACATTGGCTTTCCTAGGCTGCTTAACCACTGCTTCCACCCAAACTCTCTAGACTTGTGACTCACTAACCTGTTTCGGAAGAATTCTCTTGACACACGACCTCAAGTGAGTGTCCCTTGTAAACTGGTTGCCCAGCTCAGGAGGCTCTTGAAAAAAACATCCACGACGAGAACCAGAAAATGGCAAGGAAACATTCTTACTTTCTACGTTATCTGTTCTTGATTTCCCCCCCTGTGATATGACACTCGAACACAGACGAATTCCTCGGAAATACTCTGTATTTGTAAGCTTAAATCTTAATGATCTAGAGACCTTGTGAAACAACATTTTGGTGACTTTGACTCAATTGTTTCGGCTTTCTCGTGTTGTTTCCCTCTCTACTTTAAAGATGAATACCTTCACATATAAGAAAGGACATATTTCATTACTGGAAAACTCATCTTTTCAAGCTTCACTTCACTTCATTTTCTCTGGTGTTGTTTTGGTCACAGTAACCCCAAAATTCCTTTTTTCCTGCAATAATTTTTTCACTTATCTGAAATATTGTATTATTCTAAAGAGGAAAGTTTTATAAGATTAATTGATGACCAGGAACACATAAAAAGATTGCTTTAATAGAGAGACAGGGAACCCAAAAAATTGAGTTTTTGTGCTGTGCACGTGACTAATAAAGATGCATTGCGCGCCTGATCGTATAAATATCTCTTGCCGGTTCAACCTCGTCCCCAGGGCCTTCTCTTCTCGCTATTTCAAAATGGCGGGACGCTCGAGGGAAGAGGTCTTCTCGGTCTTCCCTCGAGCGTCCCGCCATTTTGAAATAGCGAGAAGAGAAGGCCCTGGGGACGAGGTTGTTGCCGGTTGTGGTGCAATAATAATATAAGCTATACGTACGTACACGTGCTGATGCAATATATCAGTATTTCAAGAAAAAATACCGTAAAACAAACGCTGTTGCTATTTTTGGTAAGTTATACAATAATTACACGCTTCTTTTATTTCCTAGAGATGAATAACTATATATTTGAACAGCATTTTCGTATTTACGTACTTGACAGAAGTTGACAGATCAAAGATGTGTAAGATTAGGCTTACTTAAAACCGAGCGAATCTCACTTTATCTAAGCTTAATCTTACTAGTAAGTTAGAGGACTAACCGAAAGTTTAATAGATTACCTATATGTTTGTTGTAAAACCAGATATCAATTGGATTATTTAGGAGATGAATCCAATATCGTTATTGTATCAAAAAGAACAAAGTTAACGCTTCACTCAACATATCCAGACATACTTTATCACCTACGTATACAGTAGCACAACACTATGAGGAATAGATCCTTTGCCAAATTCGAATGAGTTAAAATTAAACTGAGTTAAAAGCCTATACCAGCACTAGAAAGAGTACCTTAATAACTTTACAATTTAACTTCATTATGAGCAGATAACACTAATCAGTCCCTTTCAAAGTCCCTTGCCTTTGCATCCAAGTGACTGTGAGACGAACAGTGAGTTTGTAATGATAGAGACCTTTTTTAACACAATTAGACAATAATTATTGGACAATTACTCACATGTCTTTATCATTGCTAGCTCACTGTTCTCGCTTGGATGCAAAGGCATGTCTACCTTTCAAGATAGTGCAGGGAAATGTGCATGTGAAAGGGACTAATATTAGTCAAAATTTAGTGGTAGCGTTTAGCTTATTTTTTTGTTTAGTGAAAGGGGGCAGTAATGTTTTCCAGTGACACTTGTGGACTACTAATTATAACTTAGTCAAACCATTAATATTCTGCAATTATAGGAGAAGACAACAAATATTGAATTTGTAAAGGGGAACTACCAAAAAGTTGTTTTAAAATTCAGAATCCACTCAGAATCCCCTCCCCCCATCCCAACTCTTAAAGTCCTTTCAAGGAATATAAGATGGTTATTAATTGTGAAAGCATCTAGATACAATGTATACATAAACTTGTGCTAATTTGTTTTGTTATATATATATTTTTTTATCTCATGATAAAGTTTAATGAACCTGCAGTCAAGTAGCTAGGCTGCATTGATTTGAATAAATGGAGTTTTTGTTTTTATCTAATAAATCTGTATAAATTCATTCACAGCAAAACATACCAAGTCAAGAACCCAGATCAAGGATTCCGGTAACACCTGACATGGACCATCACCCAGATCCTCAACCAGGGTTAACAGTATATGGGCGCATATTAACACAGGAAACAGTTAGTCTTTCGTCAAGAGGAGATCCAGTGACACAGGCTACAGAGGATACATGTACAGGTGGCCCTAAGGCCTTTACCCCAAGAACTGAGACCGGGATAAGAAGGAGAACTCTTCGTCAAGATGACTCCTTAAATGAACTTTGTCTGGCAATTTCTTCAGAACAGTACCCCATTATTGGAGATCAAAGACCTCCACCTACAGAAATTTCAGTGGAAGAAGATGCTTCTACCAAAAATTTCCAGAAAGTTTTCACAGGAAAGGAAGTTGTACATATTCCACCCAATGATGGCAATGCTGAAGATTCCTTCCCAAAACCCAAAATTTGCCCCACAGATGAGAAGGTCGCAAATTATGTTCAGGTTTTCACTGACAAAAAAGACACAGGCAATGGCCAGAACATTTCAAAAGAAGATAATTCCACAAAAGACCAAACAGACGATATTACAACCAATTTTGGTAAGGTCCCTTCGTTGAGAGAAGGAGACCAACCGCCTGCAGTTGTGAACAATCCTATCAATAAAGTCCACCAGAGAAAGGACGTCTTCACATCGAAAATGGTCACAGAAGACACAGACGATAGCCAGAACATTTCAACAGATGATATTCCAACCAGTGTTGAACAGGTTTCTGATTCAGAAAATTCCTTAAGAGAAGAAGACAAACCTCCTCAAGTAGAAAACATTCCTACTGATGAAGTGCACAAGAGAAAGGATGTCTTCCCAAGGAAAATGGTCATTATTTTATTTATTTTTGGAATTTTGGTGTTGTTTGGCCTTTCTCTGTATCAATCCACTGCATTTGGAAAAGATGTCCATACCCCTGTGCCAGATTTTTTACCTGGAGATTTCTTAGTGTTTCAAAGATACTGGGGTTTGTACCATCACTGTGCCATTTATATAAGGGATGGATATGTGGTGCACTTAACAGGAGGAAAGGAAGAATGGCTCCACCTTGTAAAAGGAAAAGTAAAAAAGGAAAAGCTTGTTATTAAACCAGGAGACCATGTGCAAGTTGTAAATGGTAAACGGGATGGTAAAGAACCTCTCCCAACAGAAGAAATCATCAAGAGAGCCGAATCACAAATTGGAAAAAAAGGATATAACTGGTTAACAAATAACTGTGAGCATTTTGTTAATTTTTGTCTTTATGGAATAAGAAGTAGCAGACAAGCAAACAACATATGTTTATTTATTAATTTATTTATTTCTATTCTTTTTACTTTTTTTATTTACAAATACATGTACTTAACAGACTTAACTTATTTGTTTTTTTTCTTCTTGTTATTTTTTTATCATTATAGCGACCTAACATTTGTTAACTTACTCTAGATGGCTTTCTAGCTTGATTAGCTTCGCTATACCTAGGAAGCCTGTACTGTAATCTAGGTTAATTAGTTAATTAATTTATTTGATTGTAATGTAGAATTAAGACAAATTGTTGTTGTAACAAACCTAATATTATATATATCTACATGTATTTACAGTTTCATTTGTTGTTTGTCACTTCTTATCTATTATTATTGTTATAATTTTGACTCCCCCCCCCCCTTATTATTCATAATATAGACATTTAATTTACATAATTTAAAGGGAGAAAAGGATAGACATTGAAAAAGAAAAAACAAATATAATCAGATGATACAATACATACATAAATTAGGAAAAAGACGATAACACAAGAATACATAAGGAGAAAAGGCAGTGAAGATGCGATACAATCAGACTGAAAAGTAGAAATAAGATAAGAAAACAAAGACTTAAAGAAAGGGATTTCCTTGAGCAAGATTTGCCTGATACATGCTTGTGAAAAAGAAAAGATGTTTTCATTTCATTCCTCATTTGGATTTAGGGTTTACTGCATGACTGATCCTTAAGAGTTTGAGAATAGCAATGGTAAGGTTTAGGTAGCATGAATTAGTTTTTCGGGTTTTTTGAATGGAGAGAGAATTGAGATGGCGGCTCGGAAGCCCTCTATTTTGGGTTTTTCTCGTTGTTTACAATTCCAAAGAAAATGTCTGGCTACTAGTAGGTAGAAGTATTGATTTGTGTTAGAAAAGATCTCTGGTCTTAGCCCAATAATGATATCTGGGGAAAGAGATTTCGTTTTCGTTTAACCATTCATGGAAACTACACCAACAAAAGGATCTTGATTCATTACATAAACAAAAAATATGCATTAAAGTTTCTTTTTCTCTTTTACAAAAATTACAAAAATCATCCTGTACTTTTCCTATCTTATGCAAAAAATCTTTTGTTGGCAGTCGTCTATGCAATAGTTTAAATTGAAAAATAAGCAGTTTAGTTATAACTTTGGTACAAAAAAAGGGTAATTTATATATTAGATTCCATTTTACATTTTCTTTTGAAAGGTTACATTCCTCACACCACTTATCACAGGGAACCTGGCTTCGATACGTAGGATTTAAAATATGTATGACATTATTAATTTGTTGACGGGTTCCCTGTGTATTAATTTAGCTCGATGACTGTCAGAAGAGCGTACAAAGTCACAGGTTTCTTGTGGTGTAAAATGAAACCTCAATGGCCATAATCATTCTGTAACCGGATAGCAGATTAACTAAGATTAAATAGTGTAATGCACTCATTTAGTAACAGTCAAGTCTACTTGACTGTTACAAAATGAGTGTGTGTTACACTATTATCCGGTTTATAAGGCATTTTACAGTAAATGTATAGAAACTGACCCAAGTGCCTTAAAGCAATTATCGTTTGAAGGCAATGGAGTGCAACTCGGGTTTTTTTATTAGTTGATGACAAAACCATAAAGTAAAATGAATGGTTCATGAATGGTATAAATGTGTTACTATTAGTTATTACTATCATTATCAGGGACGAATCCAGGGTTTGTGCTAGGGAGTTTGAAATTTTGGTAAGGGGAACCAAAAACAAACAGGGAAAAAATTATCTGCAGTTTTATAGAACCCTGAAACAAAGTGAGGGAGATTTGAACTGCCTGATCAAAAACAAAAAGAATTCACTTTATATTGGATATTTTCTACTTAGCAGGGTTTGTATGTTGTCCTTAATTAGCAGGGGTGGATCCAGGATATTGTTCAGGGAGGGGTGCAGTGCACAAAGTCAGCCCAGGAAGGGGTGCAACCCTCAGAATCACAGAAAGAAAACATTTCATATTGGGTATCTTCAAAATAGGGGGACAAAGTTGCTGGGGGAGGGGGGAATGTACACCCTGTGCACCCCTCCCCTGGATCTGTCCCTACTATTACTATTATTTTACTATTATGTTTTTAATATCTGTTATTATTATAAATATAAATATTTCTAATATATTTATTATTGTTTTATTCATTATCAGTTGTCAGTTCAGTACTCAGTCAGTCATGCATGCAGTCGGTTGGTCGTTTGGCTGGTCGGTCAGTCAGTCATGTAGTCTAGTTAATATAAAACATGTCTACGTCTTGACTGTTGCTCCTTTAAAAGTCGTTGTCGTTCAGTCGTCCTGTCAGTAAATACCTGTCAAGGTAGAACAGCAAAAAAACATTGAACCAAGAATTTTTTTTATAAAATTAAACATTTTTATTTGGACTTCTATGAGTGTTAACGTTATTATTTCTAGCCCAAATACTCAATATTGACCACGTGACAATTTTTTTTGAAATATATAATAATTAATTAATAATTAATAACTATATATCAAGAAATGATTATGTGTGCGCTAACACAGTTTTTTTCCTTCGCGTCAATATAATGGAATCTTGGATAAGATAATTACTCCTTAGTGTTTTTTGTTTTTATGCTTTAGTGCCGACTTTTTTCTACTCACAGCCGGGAAAGCAAGAGCATGTGCACTGCAACAAGTAACATGACATCCAGGAACACATCTATTGTAGCAGGACTTGGGGCACGTGATTGATGTCGTAGTCATCACTGATGGGCTGCGCGGAACTGGGGCGAATGCAGGGTAACCATGAGGTCTGTAGAACAGGTTGCTTCGTCTCTCTACAAACAAATCATTTGAAATTTGCTCAAATTAATGTAGAAATTTGAAAAATAACTGCTTTAAAAAGAATTATAGAGGATTAATCAAAAAGCATTGCTATGGGCTACCTGTGTTGATATGAGCGCGTGCAGGTACGGTATTGTGTTTACATACGTTTCCTAGTAACGACGACTTCATCAAGCACGTGCATTATACCTGGTTTTTGATTGGCTGATTAGAAAGCAAGTCACGAGGAAAGCGCTCACCGTCACAGGGCAAATAGATCACATGCGCGCGCTTTTGCGCACTTGCTCCTAGAGTTCGTTTGATTCGTTGTAACTTTGACTGCAACAATCAAAGACTTTGAGCGTTTGACGGGCTTAATTTGCTGATTATGGGATGCCGAATAAGTTGTTACTGCGCAAAGATAAGCAAAAGGTACAGCTTGGTTATTTAATTTCTTGACAGCACAAAAATGAAAAAAACTATGCGCGCGCATAGATTTAACAAAGACGCTGGGTCGCGTTCTCCAGACGACAGTGCAAACGTTGTGTTTCACTTTCGCGCCATCAGCTTAGAACGTAAAAGAAGAAACGCAACAGAATGCAACTCCTCTACAAACTCTAGACATGTGATCAGAGCAAATTATTAGAAAACTTTCTCCTCAAATACGGCAATAAATTGCAAGCAAAATCAGTGGTATAATATCAAATCTGTTTCCATCTTGACTGGATCTATTTGATGTTTTTGTTTCAGAATAAGAATGCAAAGAGAGTTGGCTGACTTGTATAATGATATTTTTGAGCGTGAAGACAGATTCATAGAGCTTTGGTGAGTATTATCTAGCATATTAAACATGCTAGCTTTGACTGAGAGCAGCGATGTAGATTGAAGTTAAGCGCAATATCTACAGATTGCAAGGAAATGACAAAAAGCATTTTTTTTTTCTAAAGCTTAAAAATAGAGAAAATCCATAAACGTCACAAACATGCGGAGAATAAAACAGCTTACTGTATCGTAGAAGAACAAAGAAAAACAGACTATGAAATAAAACTAAAGAACATCCTGGAACGTAGGAAAGATTTGCTCTTAAAAGTTATGTAAGTAAAGTAAAGAACACAATATCTTGAAAATTGAAGCAGGAAATAAGGTAACAGAATTATGGACTATATATTTCTAGTTGTTCTGGGATTGCCCTTCAAGATCGTGAAAGGGAACTCTTAGCCATTGATCAGAGGTACGCTAAGCTCTGGTCCCTCACGTTTGAAGATGACCCAGAAGACAAGCTGGAGGAATGGAAACGAGACCTGCGCAAAACGCACTCACAGAATGACGTCAGTAAAGTAGTACCCAGGCCTCCCGTTGTTCCTCGGCACAGATATATGACAGTCTTCCTTGTGAATTATTCAAAGGGTGACAGAGAAGAAGCTGTCAATCAAATGTTGTTATCGTAAGAATGAATGTAAGATAGCCACGTTGTTTCAATTGCGTCAATATTTATGAAACTTGATAAATGAACAAGACAGGCAGCTGTCAATCAATGAAAAACATTTTTAAGAACACGATGATCAATATTAGGCAAATCGATAGACTTAGTATAAAAACTTATCCAGGTTGCAACTGGCATACTGCAACTGACTTTCCCTCCCCTCCCTAACTTATTGCACAATTTAACTAGCTTTTACAAGGTCTTTTACAAGGTACTACATGCGTTTCGCTACCTAAAGTGAGATTAAGATCTATTTGCAAGTACAGTACCTGTAAGCTTGCAGAATCCCCATGACTTATCTTGATCATAGTTAGGTGTGGTAGAACACCACATACCTCCAGTACTCGCGTGTGTTATACATTTATCATAGACAGTATCTTGGAAGATGAACGGTAGAGCACAGCACTTACCAGAACCCACGTTACCTCCGTATATTTGTACACAGAACGGCTCTAATCAAGCACATGCAGAAGATAATATTAGTGAGAAGAAACGAATGAATGTATTGAGAATTGAAATCATGGCATCGGTTACTGAGTCTAATAATATACATGAAAAAAGTACTCGAATTTGATTGGCTTAGAGCAGTGCAGTTCAATTGTAACACAGTGCAAAAAACAGCGTTATTCACCTGAACAGGGAGCATGAATACATGCTCTAGATTCCCTAGTAGCACCCAGGCATGCTTTACCAGGCATACACACACGATTTCTCGTCTGGAACCCAGTCCCACAAGTCGTACTACACGGCCCAAATTCTGACCACTGACTGAATCCATCCTGTGGACTGGGACGACGTACTGCTATGCTTTTGCCTTGAATAAGTCCAGATTCTTTTTCTTC